>WNWK01004313.1:67500-143367 GCA_009830355.1 Cherax destructor | reverse complement strand
AATGCCCTATCCATATACCTAACCTGGCTATCCCCAACAACAACAATGTTTTTACCTTCCTTTGTGTCGTTCGTCGTGACGTTCCCAGTAGTCGACTCACATTCATCGGGTAGCACGAGAAGGCATTGATGTTTCCACAGCAGTCTCTTCTTATCGTTTCTAATCTCCATTCGTTTTCTTGATCTTCAACTTCTTTCCCCTTGAAGTCCGGCCACTGCCAGGTTTCCTTCTTGACCTGAGGACTCAAACAGGAGGACTATACAGAATCCTCTTGTTTTCCTCCGTCAATCGCCGAATCTCAAGCTTCCCACTCAATTCCTCCTTAAACTGCTGGTAAAGTTTCAATGGACGGCATCTTGTTCACTTCACAGAGCAAAGTGGTTCAGTCCACAGAGAACCCTAGAACGTCCTTTTGAGCTAAGAACAGATCACCTCTGAGCTAAGAACAGATCACCTCTGAGCTAAGAACAGATCACCTCTGAGCTAAGAACAGATCACCTCTGAGCTAAGAACAGATCACCTCTGAGCTAAGAACAGATCACCTCTGAGCTAAGAACAGATCACCTCTGAACTAAGAACAGATCACCTCTGAGCTAAGAACAGATCACCTCTGAGTTAAGAACAGATCACCTCTGTCTTCCTCAAATCAATCACTGTCTTCCTAACCACTATCACAATCTTCCTCACAACCATCACTGTCTTCCTCACCAATATCACTGTCTTCCTCACCACCATCACTGTCTTCCTCTCATCATCACTGTCTTCCTCACCTCCATCACTGTCTTCCTAACCACCACCATCACTGTCTTCCTCACCACCATCACTGTCTTCCTCACCACCATCACTGTCTTCCTCACCACCATAACTGTCTTCCTCACCACCATAACTGTCTTCCTCACCACCATCACTGTCTTTCTCTCATCATCACTGTCTTCCTCAAATCAATCACTGTCTTCCTAACCACTATCATAATCTTCCTCACAACCATCACTGTCTTCGTCACCAACATCACTGTCTTCCTTACCTTCATCACTGTCTTCCTCTCAATATCACTGTCTTCCTCACCACCATCACTGTCTTCCTAACCACCACCATCACTGTCTTCCTCACCACAATCACTGTCTTCCTCACCCTCATCACTATCTTCCTCACCACCATCACTTTCTTCCACACATCGATCTCTGTCTCTATTTCCTTTATCACTGTCTCCCTCACCTCCATCACTGTCTTCCTCACTTCCGTCACTGTCTATCTCACCTCCATCACTGTCTTTCTCACCAATATCACTGTCTTCTTCACATCTGTCACTGCCTCCATCAATGTTTTTTTCACATCCATTACTGTCTTCCGCACCTTCACCAGTGTTCCTCACGACCAACACTGTCTTCCCCAATCTCTCATTGTCTTCCTCACCACCATCACTGTCTTCCTCACCACCATCGTTTTCTTCCTCACATTTATCATTGTCTTTATTACCTCCATCACTGTCTTCGTTACCTCCAACAGCGTCTCCCTCACCTCCAAATCTGTCTTCGTCACATCCAACACTGTCTCACTCACCACCATCACTGTCTCCCTCACCACCATCACTGTCTCCCTCACCACCATCACTGTCTCCCTCACCACCATCACTGTCTCCCTCACCACCATCACTGTCTCCCTCACCACCATCACTGTCTCCCTCACCACCATCACTGTCTCCCTCACCACCATCACTGTCTCCCTCACCACCATCACTGTCTCCCTCACCACCATCACTGTCTCCCTCACCACCATCACTGTCTCAGTCACCAACATCACTGTCTCTGTCACCACCATCACTGTCTCCCTCACCACTATCACTGTCTTCCTCACCAACATCACTGTCTTCCTTTCCTCCGTCACTTTCTTGCTCACTTCCGTCACTGTCTAACTCATATCCGTCACTGTCTCCCACACCTCCATCACTGTCTTCCTCAAATCCATCACTATCTTCCTCACCACTATCACTGGCTTCGTCACAGCCATATCTGTCTTCACGTCCCTCTCTGTCTTTATGACTTCCATCAGTGTCTCTCTCACGTTCATCACTGTCTTCCACACCATCATCACTGTCTTCCACTCCATCATCACTGTCTTCCACTCCATCATCACTGTCTTCCACTCCATCATCAGTGTCTTACTGAAATATAACACTGTCTTCCTTCCATTCGCCTCTGTCTCCTTCACCTAGATCTCTGTCTCCCTCAAATCCATCACTGTCTCTCTCACAGTCACTGTCTTCTTCCCCTCCATCACTGTCTCTATGACCTCCTTTACTGTCTTCCTCACCGCAGTCACTGTCCTCAAATTAATCACTCTCTTTCTAATCGCCATCACTGTTTTCCTCAACACCATCACTGTCTTCTTCACCACCATCACTGTCTTCCTCACCTCCATCACTGTCTTCCTTACCTTCATCACTGTCTTCCTCTCAATATCACTGTCTTCCTAACCCCCATCACTGTCTTCCTCACCTCCATCACTGTCTTCCTCACTTCCGTCACTGTCTATCTCACCTCCATCACTGTCTTTCTCACCAATATCACTGTCTTCTTCACATCTGTCACTGCCTCTATCAATGTTTTTTTCACATCAATTACTGTCTTCCGCACCTTCACCAGTGTTCCTCACGACCATCACTGTCTTCCCCAATCTCTCACTGTCTTCCTCACCATCATCACTGTCTTCCTCACCACCATCGCAGCCTTTCTCTTCATCATCATTGTCTTCCTCACCTCCATCACTGTCTTCCTCAATACCATCACTGCCTTCCTCTCCACCATCACTGTCTTCCTCACCTCCATTACTTCTTTCCTCACCACCATCACTGTCTTTCTCACATCCATCACTGTTTTTGTCACATCAATTACTGTCTTCCGCACATCCATCACTGTCTCCCTCACCACCATCACTTTCTTCCTCACATCCATCACTGTCTCTATTACCTCCATCACTGTCTTCGTCACCTCCAACAGTGTTTTCTTCACTTCCGACTCTGTCTCCCTCACATTCGTCACTCTCCATCACTGTCTTCTTGACCACCATCACCATTTTCTTCACCAAAGACTCCCTTCGCCACCACTATAACTGTCTTCTTCACATCCATCAATTTTTGGACATCCATCACTGTCCTCCTCACCAAAATCACTGGCTTCCTCACCTCCATCACTGTCTTCCTCAAATTAATCACTGTCTTTATTACCTCCATCACTGTCTTCGATACCTCCATCAATGTCAACCTCACCTCCAAATCTTTCTTCGTCACATCCATCTCTCTCTCCTCATCACCATCACTGTCTTTCTTTCTCCTCTGTCACTGTCTTCTTCACATCAATCAATGTCTTCCTCACCAACATCAATGTCTTCCTCCCCACTATCACTGTCTTCCTCTCCTCCGTCACTTTCTTCCTCACTTCCGTCACTGTCTTACATCCATTGCTGTCTCCCTCACTACCAACACTGTCACTTTCACCTCCATCACTGTCTTCTTTACATCTTTAACTGATTACTCCACCAGTATCACTGTCTTCTTCATATCTGTAACTGTCTTCCTCACCACTATCAGTGGCTTCATCACAACCACCACTGTCTTCAAGTCCCTGTCTGACTCTATGACTTCCATCAGTGTCTCCCTCACTTTCATCACTGTCTTCCACACCAAAATCAATGTTTTCCTTACCACCATCTCTGTCTTACTAACTCCATATCTGTCTTCCTTCCATTCGTCACTGTCTTCCTCACCTCCATCACTGTCAGCATGACCTCCTTCACTGTCTCCCTCACCACAATCACTGTCTCCTTCACCACAATCACTGTCCTTCTCAAAACAATGACTGTTTCACTCACCTCCATCACTGTCTCCTTCACATTATCACTGTCTTCCTCAAATCAATCACTGTCTTCCTAACCACCGTCACTGTCTCCTCACCACCATCATTGTCTTCCTCACCACCATCACTGTCTCCCTCACCTCAATCACTGTCTCCTTTACCTCCATCACTGTCTTACTCACTTCCGTCACTGTTTATCTCACATCCATCACTGTCTCCCTCACCTCCATCACTGTCTTTCTCACCTGTTTCACAGTCCTCTTCACATCTGTCACTGTCTTCCTGACATCCATCATTGTTTTTTTCACATCCATTACTGTCTTCTGCACTTTCACCAGTGTTTCTCACCACCAACACTGTCTCCTTTACCTCCATCCCTGTCTTCCTCACCACCATCACTGTCTTCCTCACCACCATCACTGTCTTCCTCACCACTATCACTGTCTCCCTCACCTCCATCACTGTCTTCCTCACCACAATCACTGTCTTACTCACCACTATCACAGTCTTCCTTACCACTATCACTGTCTTCCTCATATTCATCGATATATCCCTGATCCCCATCAATGTCTCCCTCACTTCCATCACTGTCTCCTTCATCTCCATCACTATCTTGTTCACATCCATCATTGTCCCCATCACCAGTATCACTGTCTTCTTGACATCTGTCACTGTCTCCTTCACCACCATCACTTTCTTCCTCGCATCCATCAATGTCTTCGTCACTTCCATTATTTTCTTCGTTACTTCCGTCACTGTCTCTTTCACATCCGTCGCTGTCTCCCTCACCAGTGTAACTGTCTTCTTCACATCTGCTACTGTCTTCCTCTCCTCCATCACTGTCTTCCTGACAACCATCACTATTTTCTTCACCAAAGACTCTCTTCCTCACCACCATCATTGTCTTCCTCACCACCATCATTGTCTTCTTCACATCCATCAATTTTTTTCACATCCATCACTGTGTTCCTTAAAAAAATCACTGGTTTCCTCACCACCATCACTGTTTCTCACCACCATCACTGTTTCTCACCACCATCACTGTCTTCTTCATCATAGTCACTGCTTTCCTCACCACCTTCACTATCCTCCTCACCACCATCACTGTCGCCCTCACTTCCATCATTGTCTTCTTCAACTCCATCACTGTCTTCTTATCCTTTACTTTCTCCCCCACCAGTATCACTGTCTTCTTCACATCTGTCAATGTCTTCCTCACCTTCGTCATCTGTCTTCCTCACCTCCATCACTGTTCCTGAAGACCATCGCTGCTTTCCTCACCACCATCACTGTATTCACCTCCATCACTGTCTCCCTCAAAAACATCACTTTCTTACTTCCATCACTGACTCTCTCACATTCATCACTGTCTCTCTCACCTCAATCACTGTCTCCCTCACGTCCATCATTGTCTTCCTTACCTCCAACACTGACTCCCTCACCTCAATCACTGTCTCCCTCACGTCCATAACTGTCTTCCTCACCACCATCACTGCCATCCTCCTTATATCACTGTCTTCACATCCATCACTGTTTTCCTCACTACCATCACTGTTTTCCTCTTCACCACCACTGTCTTCCTCAGCACCTTCACTGTCAAAATCACTGGTTTTCTCAACACCATCACTGTCATCCTCACCTCCAGCACTGTCTTACTCACCTCCATCACTGCCTTCCTCACCCCAACACTGTCTTCCTCACCTATATAAGTTGGACCGAAACATCGTCAAAACTTTCGGTCTCCTAAGTACGTGTTATTTATTCATTGTTCTAGTCACGGTTCTGCAACTTTTATTCTTTAATAACCAGCGATGCAGAGTGAATATAACTTCAATAATATCCACATCACACGATTAACAAATTAAGAGATAATCTCCTATGACATGCCGTTTTCTCTCAAACCTGAAGAGCTTGATTGTACTCTTCTTGAGTAATGTTTCACAGACAGACTGCTGTAAAACCCTCTTATCGGCCGTAAATTCTTCTCGAGACTTACTACAGATGTGAAGTGTTCATAGGGAAATACTTGATTTCCTGTCAATAAATACTTCAAACTTTCCGATGGTAAGTGACTGTAAATCTCAGGGACTTTGAAGCTGTGCCTGAGATAAATAACACAAGCTAGCATATAAAACAGCAAGGCTATCCAGGAAACGCAGAGCGTCAATATTCACTTTGAGAAATTTGATGCCCTGCCACTTTTAAATCGTGTGTGGATTATTGATCAAGAGTTGTTTAAGTATAAGTATCATGTCATTTGACAAGTTATGGATTATAACGGGATGAAATTGTCTTAAATTGCAAAAATTACAAAGAGCCACCAAATAATTGACTGTATTTTTCAAGAAGTCATTGTATGTCACTTTAAAAACACAATTCATAGTCCTTCCAGGCATTAACATGTTTAAATTGTTGTTTGATCATTTCAAGTGGATAATAAAGTATGTTCGTCTTTGTCCGACTCCATAAATACAAAAGTCTTCTGTTGAGGTGGTTGATACAGTAATGCCCCTGGTAGGCATATTTGTCGATAATGGCATTGTTCCTTGCAGAAAAAAATCACATTTTTAACCCTAGGAAAGTTAAAAACAGCTGTATTATACAATGCATTGCTAATTTTTTCTGTTTAATCAAATGACGTCTATACAATGATAAATGGCTTTTGTAATTTGTGTATTACTAGCGGGTGAGTTTACCTGTTTTGTGGGAAGACAGAAAAATAGAGATGGACAAGTGGCTTTTGCATGACTTGTTTAAGTGAATATAAAGACGAGAATATAAGATGCACACCAATTTATGCACTATTACACAGTAATTACTATTTCCACTATTTGGCTACTCACCACATAGAATACTTGTGGATTTAGAAGCTAACCTCGATAATCGTGAGGTAAAGGTCTTAATAACAACTAAACATATACCAATAACTTATGAATATTTAGTTACTGCAAGGAACAATGACTATCGACAAATATGCCTACCAGGGGCATGACTGTATCAACCACCTCAACAGAAGACTTTTGTATTTATGGAGTCGGACAAAGACGAACATAGTTTATTATCCACTTGAAATGATCAAACAACAATTTAAATATGTTAATGCCTGGAAGGACTATGAATTGTGTTTTTAAAGTGACATACAATGACTTCTTGAAAAATACAGTCAATTATTTGGTGGCTCTTTGTAATTTTTGCAATTTAAGACAATTTCATCCCGTTATAATCCATAACTTGTCAAATGACATGATACTTATACTTAAACAACTCTTGATCAATAATCCACACACGATTTAAAAGTGGCAGGGCATCAAATTTCTCAAAGTGAATATTGACGCTCTGCGTTTCCTGGATAGCCTAGCTGTTTTGTATGCTAGCTTGTGTTATTTATCTCAGGCACAGCTTCAAAGTCCCTGAGATTTACAGTCACTTACCATCGGGAAGTTTGAAGTATTTATTGACAGGAAATCAAGTATTTCCCTATGAACACTTCACATCTGTAGTAAGTCTCGAGAAGAATTTACGGCCGATAAGAGGGTTTTACAGCAGTCTGTCTGTGAAACATTACTCGAGAAGAGTACAATCAAGCTCTTCAGGTTTGAGAGAAAACGGCATGTCATAGGAGATTATCTCTTAATTTGTTAATCGTGTGATGTGGATATTATTGAAGTTACATTCACTCTGCATCGCTGGTTATTATATAATAAAAGTTGCAGAAGTGTGACTAGAACAATGAATAAATATCACGTACTTAGGAGACCGAAAGTTTTGACGATGTTTCGGTCCAACTTATATCTTAACAAGTCACAGGGCGCGACTTGTTAATGGGGGTCACTGCTTAAGAGTGAGGTAGGAGAGCAGTTTATTTCGGAGGGAACAGCGATCAAACCAAAACATAGCAACAAAGGATATTTTACAATCCTAGCAACGATACACAACTTAAGAAGCGCACTCTTTCGAGTGTAGTGAGGTTAGAAATATGAAAGAACAGATGAGTACATCACCACTGCAACACAAGGTATTACTGCATTTGCTGTCAAACGCTATTAAATCAGCAGTCATGAGTCATATCCTTACAGGGACTCAGATACAAACAAAGAGGACCCTCTTCCCACCAAAGGAATACCACACATGTACCTTTAACGTCGATACATGACACTTCCCTACAGGGGAACCGATGCCGGGTCGCCAAATTGGAAGAGACCCGGGCCGGGATCCATACCGGCAGATCATATAGAATAGAATAGAATAGATACAAACAAGAAATATTTTTTTTTAGAAGTAGAAGGGATATCCCCAGTGAGTCAAAGTTTAAACCTGCAGATAATGATGATGTTGATAAAGAAGAGAGGGAGGAGGAGGAAGATGACGAAAAATAAAGAGAAGATGATGATGATGACTGTGATCTGAGGAGCGGAAAAGTCCCGTTGGTGCAGCAATACTTCCGCGGAAAACGAGCGACGAGGACTAAGTTTTTTCCAGCTGCTGGGGCGGGATTTATCGACTCAGAAGCAGCTTGTTCAGAGGATGATGGGACGGGATTTATCGACTCAGAAGCAGCTTGTTCAGAGGATGATGGGGCGGGATTTATCGATTCAGAAGCAGCTTGTTCAGAGGATGATGGGGCGGGATTTATCGACTCAGAAGCAGCTTGTTCAGAGGATGATGGGGCGGGATTTATCGACTCAGAAGCAGCTTGTTCAGAGGATGATGTTGAGAGGATACCAACAAATATATTCTGATATTTGTAGTACTAACAAAAATCAAAGGATATTAGCGGTAAAAGTTTTAGTGTTACCTTTAAACTCTTATTAGTAAATTTCCTATTAAAAGGTCTCTTGATTACTACTCTTGATTATACTGTCTGAAGGGAACTGATAATAGATATAATCACTCTTCCTTGAACTGATGCTGCAACTAAGTCACAACTAAGCACTACATTCTTAAACTCTTGCCTGGTATCGAATTTAATTGCTCATCTCAGTTTGAAAGTGAGTTTATATTTAAACATTCCAAATTAATGTCCGCAAGAAGAAAATGATCTTTTCGGGCACAAAAAACTGATGTACCCGACCAATTGTATCTTAATGACCTGTTTATCAGTAAATCAATGTATAATCTCCTGAGATTTTACATGTATAATTAAATGACATTCTGTTTAACAAGGTAATAATATCGTCATATTCCATATTAATATGCTTATGGCGTGTGTAAACAAGAACATCTGTGAAAATTAGACACATGTGCAACATCTGGGTATCTATATTGTAGACGTTTCGCCATCCAGTGGCTTTATCAATACAAATTCAAGGACATGAATGGAAGAAAGAAGAACTATATACAAAAGATGAGGTAATCAGTCCCTCAGTCTTGAAGTTGATGTGAAGAACACAGTAGTCGTGAAGATTATAGAGCACAGGCTGGTGCTTATGTACTGTCCTGAGGTGTAAGGGGACGGGTAGCAGACGAGGGCATAGTCACTGGTAGGCGGGATTCCCCAGTGGAAGTAGATCATACCCAACAGATGAGTTAGTTGTAGTGGTAGTAGTAGTGGCCATGAAGAAGGTTATGTAGATGTCCTCTGAACCAAGATTCCATGATATTGCAATGTCTGACAAGTTTATATGAATGATATACAAGGCTCAGGGACTTATTACCTCGTCGTGAAATGGCAATTGCTGAAGGAAAAAATTCTTTAAAAAAACTAACGTTCGTTAGTTTATTGAATGAAAAATAAATATCAATATGAAAAATAAATATTCATTAAAATAGGCAAATTTGAATATACAGCAAGCCATGGCAACTGATCTCTTGTGTACAGGTAACAACACTTGTGATGAAAATTGAAGCCGATCAGATGAATCATACCTCTATTGTGATTCGGATTCCAATTATTCCTATTCTTTTGTACTATTGTACTACAACAACAAATTTTCTTGCAGGAAAACAACACTTAATAGGTACCTTGCTGACCCTAAGATGCATCACCTATTAAATATTGAAGCCTTTCAAAAGAAGAAAACCGTAAATTATTTAACAATATTGAATGGGAATGCTAACTGCACATTATTTCATAGATAAAACTGTTAAACCTGCATCTGCACATTTCAGTTTCCCTCTTTGGCTTTGTCGATTTTTTGGTACTTTTTTTAGAAGGTTAGAAGTTGTCACTGAGGATATCGCAAGTTGTCCATGCTATTACAGGAGAATGGGAATTTGTTCAATATCTCTAGTCATAAGGTACATGAATGTACCAATTGACCAAAAATTTGGTACTTGTTACCCAACACAAGTTTTAAAAAACAGAATCCAATTGGATGAAGTATTCTCGAGATATGAGCAAATTTAATCGAAAGTTTGAGGAAACAAAATATAAAAAAAAAAACATATGAAAGAAAGTTTGTCACCGGTGGAATTAAAAGTACTGTTGGGAGAATAATTATTGGTATAAAGATAAATGCAGTAAATGCAGCGTGAAACATATTGTTGGAAAGTACAAGTTAAGATGGTAACTACTGGAAAAAGGGGAAACACTTATATTAGGTCAAATATAGGTGGAAGGGTAATAAGATAACTAATGACAGAAGAGTAAAAACTCTTACATATATATATATATATATATATATATATATATATATATATATATATATATATATATATATATATATATATATATATATATATATATATATATATATATATATATATATATATATAATCATTATCTCATTGGTTCAAATTCCAACATTTCAAAACTCACCTCACTTTCTCTTCTCAGTGATACACATAACCCTTTCATCAACCTATTTTCATATAATTTGACTTATACATGTATATTCCCTCTTTCCTGCCATAACTGATTATTCAACATTATGACACTCTTCTATTTTGAATTCTCGTCTTTGAAATCAGACAATCATTTATTTCATGAAATCTATTCAATGCTCATTAAGGGACATCTAGCTTTTCATTCATAATGATTATCAGTTTCTTATCATTAGAAAGTGCAATTTAAAATCCACTTTGAGGTTTTTCTTTTTTCTTTTCAGTGTTATGCAGAAGGGTTAGCCATTGTTCCTGGCATTTAAATTGACTTTACAACACATGGCTTACGGAGGAAAGATTCTTCTTCCACTTCCCCATGGATATATATATATATATATATATATATATTTTATATATATATATATATATATATATATATATATATATATATATATATATATATATATATATATATATATCCATGGGGATATATATATATATATATATATATCCATGGGGAAGTGGAAGAAGAATCTTTCCTCCGTAAGCCATGCGTGTTGTAAAAGTCAATTTAAATGCCGGGAACAATGGGCTAGTAACCCCTTTTCCTGTATAGCTTACTGAAAAGAAAAAGAAGAAAACCGTCAAAGTGGGATGTTTGAATGTGCGTGGATGTTGTGCGAATGATAAGAAAGAGATGATTGTAGATGTTATGAATGAAAAGAAGCTGGATGTCCTGGCTTTAAGTGAGACAAATCTGAAGGGGGTAGGAGAGTTTCAGTGGGGAGAAATAAATGGGATTAGGTCAGAGGTTTCAAATAGAGAAGAAGAAGTGGCAATAAAGAAGAAGTGGCAATAATGTTGAATAATCAGTTATGGCAGGTAAAGAGGGAATATAAATGTATAAATTCAAGGATTATGTGGAGTAAAATAAAGGTTGGATGTGAAAAGTGGGTTATAGTAAGTGTTTATGCACCTGGAGAAGAGAGAAGTGTAGAGGTGAGAGAGAGATTTTGGGAAATGTTGAGTGAGTGTGTTGGGAGTTTTGAACCAAGTGAGAGAGTAATTGTGGTTGGGGATCTTAATGCTAAAGTGGGTAAAAATGTTGTGGAGGGAGTAGTAGGTACATTTGGGGTGCCAGGGGTAAATGTAAATGGGGAACCATTAATTGAGCTATGTGTAGAAAGAGGTTTGGTAATAAGTAATACATATTTTATGAAAAAGAGGATAAATAAATATACAAGGTATGATATAGCATGTAAGGAAAGTAGTATGTTGGATTATGTATTGGTGGATAAAAGGTTGATGGGTAGGCTTCAGGATGTACATGTTTATAGAGGGGCAAGAGATATATCGGATCATTATTTAGTTGTAGCTACAGTTAGAGTAAAAGGTAGATGGGACAAAAAGAAAATGGCAACAGCAAGTAAGAGAGAGGTAAAAGTTTACAAACTAAGGGAGGAGGTAGTTAGGGTGAGATATAAGCAACTATTGGCAGAAATCTGGGCTAGTGCAAGTATGAGTAGTGGGGGGGGGGGGGGTTGAAGAGAGTTGGGATAGTTTTAAAAATGCAGTATTAGAATGTGGGACAGAAGTTTGTGGCTATAAGAGGGTGGGTGCAGGAGGAAAGAGGAGTGAGTGGTGGAATGAAGAAGTAAAGGGTGTGATAAAAGAGAAAAAGGTAGCTTATGAGAGGTTTTTACAAAACAGAAGTGTTAATAGAGGAGCAGAGTATATGGAGAGTAAGAGAAAGGTGAAGAGAGTGGTGAGAGAGTGCAAAAGAAAAGCGGATGAAAGAGTGGGAGAGGCTCTGTCAAGAAATTTTGCTGAAAACAAGAAAAAAAATTGGAGTGAGATAAACAAGGTAAGAAAGCCTAGGGAACGAATGGATTTGTCAGTTAAAAACAGAGTAGGGGAGTTAGTAGATGGGGAGCTGGAGGTATTGGGTAGATGGCGGGAATATTTTGAGGGACTTTCAAATGTCGATGAAAAAAGGGAGGCGGTAATTTCATGTACTGGCCAGGGAGGTACAACATCGTTTAGGAGTGAAGAAGAGCAGGATGTGAGTGTGGGGGAGGTGCGTGAGGCATTACGTAGAATGTAAGGGGGTAAAGCAGCTGGAACTGACGGGATCATGACAGAAATGTTAAAAGCAGGGGAGGATATAGTGCTGGAGTGGTTGGTATTTTTGTTTAATAAATGTATGAAAGAGGGGAAGGTACCTAGGGATTGGCAGAGAGCATGTATAGTTCCTTTATATAAAGGGAAGGGGGATAAAAGAGAGTGTAAGAATTATAGGAGAATAAGTTTACTGAGTATACCAGGTAAAGTGTATGGCAGGGTTATTATTGAAAGAATTAGAGGTAAGACAGAGAGTAAGATTGCAAATGAGCAAGGAGGCTTTAGAGTGGGTAGGGGATGTGTAGATCAAGTGTTTACAGTGAAGCATATATGTGAACAGTATTTAGATAAAGGTAGAGAAGTTTTCATTACATTTATTGATTTAGAAAATACATATGATAGAGTGGATAGGGGAGCAATGTGGCAAAAGTTGCAAGTGTATGGAATAGGTAGTAAGTTACTGAAGGCTGTAAAGAGTATTTATGAGGATAGTGAGGCTCAGGTTAGGGTGTGTAGGAGAGAGGGAGATTACTTCCCGGTAAAAGTAGGTCTTAGACAGGGATGTGTAATGTCACCATGGTTGTTTAATATATTTATAAATGGGGTTGTAAAAGAAGTAAATGCTAGGGTATTGGGAAGAGAGGTGGGATAGAATTATTGGGAATTAAATGCAAAATGGGAGTTGACACAGTTACTTTTTGCTGATGACACTGTGCTTATGGGAGATTCTAAAGAAAAGGTTCAAAGGTTAGTGGACGAGTTTGGGAGGGTGTGTAAAGGTAGAAAGTTGAAAGTGAACATAGATAAGAGTAAGGTGATGAGGGTATCAAACGATTTAAATAAAGAAAAAATGGATATCACATTGGAGAGAGGGATTATGGAAGAAGTAAATGTTTTCAGATATTTGGGAGTTGACGTGTCAGCGGATGGGTTTATGAAGGATGAGGTTAACCATAGAATTGATGAAGGAAAAAAGGTGAGTGGTGCGTTGAGGTATCTGTGGAGACAAAAAACGTTATCCATGGAGGCAAAGAAGGGAATGTACGAAAGTATAGTGGTACCAACACTCTTATATGGGTGTGAAGCATGGGTTGCAAATGCTGCAGTGAGGAGGAGGCTGGAGGGAGTGGAGATGTCCTGTCTAAGGGCAATGTGTGGTGTAAATATTATGCAGAAAATTCGGAATGTGGAAATTAGGAGAAGGTGTGGAGTTACTAAAAGTATTTGTCAGAGGGCTGAAGAGGGGTTGTTGAGGTGGTTTGGTAATTTAGAGAGAATGGATCGAAGTAGAATGACTTGGAGAGCGTATAAATCTGTAGGGGAAGGAAGGCGGGGTAGGGGTCGTCGTAGAAAAGGTTGGAGGGAGGGGGTAAAGGAGGTTTTGTGGGCGAGGGGCTTGGACTTCCAGCAATCATGTGTGAGCGTGTTAGATAGGAGTGAATGTAGACGAATGGTTTTTTGGGACCTGACGAGTTGTTGGAGTGTGGCAGGGTAACATTTTGTGAAGGGAATCAGGAAAACCAGTTAATTGATTTAGTTGGACTTGAGTCCTGGAAGTGGGAAGTACAATGCCTGCACTTTAAAGGAGGGGTCTGGGATAGTGACAGCTGGGAGGGACTATTCTCAGCTGTCGTATCTGAGCACCTCTGCAAAGACAGTGATTATGTATGAGTGTTGTGAAAGTGTTGAACGATGATGAAAGTAATTTCTTTTTGGGGATTTTCTTTCTTTTTGGGTCACCCTGCCTCGGTGGGAGAGGGCCGACTTGTTGAAAAAAAAAAAAAAAAAAATATATATATATATATATATATATATATATATATATATATATATATATATATATATATATATATATATTATATATACAGAGGATTGGCAATCAGCAGGTTTCGAACCCACATGAAAGATGTGGCATAGCCCCTCAGTATGATGTTTTAGATTTCTTGCAAAATATGTAAATACAGAATGAAAATAAAACTGCTCTCACGATCAATAAAGGCATCAGGTATTTTGTAAATAAAACGAAGAAATAAGCATAAATGAGCTCGACCCAATGAACTTGTCGACACCAGCGGTAGACCTCACTGTTATACTATGATGCTTCCTAATGGATGGGAAAAACTAATAAAAGTTTACAAATATGATATTTACCCTATTAAAAACTTTTAGAATTTCATATATCACGCTGGAAAAAATGGAGAAGCTTTAAAAATGTTATAAGCCTACACACTCCGCCAATTTATATGTAATTATATTTAAGCTCAATTTACAATGTTATATTTTTAGATCGTTATTTTTATTTTAGAACAACTTGTGTGACTTTCATTAACACTGGTCCATTGATTTCCCAGATATAAACACAGGATAAAAAGCCCATTAATACATTCACACACATTCATACGAACTCATCCATACACGTATTAAATACACAACCACAGATACATTTTTAAAAGGATTCATACACTTGTATAGGCACATGCAGACATATATGTACGTCAGTGCATGCACGCATACATATATGTACGTCAGTGCATGCTCGTACACATTCATTTGTTTATGTATATACTCATGTACACATATACTAAAATATGCATAAATTCATTCACACAATTATACATACATTTATACATATTCATACATACATATACTTGCAAACAAGTGTTTAATTCGTACAAACAAACATATGCAGACACTATATGTAGTTGCATACATATTCCTGTACATATGTAAGTGAATATACATCTTTTGCGTGCACTTGGAAAGAGGCAGCTGAGCTAATGATATATGGCGATACCTTTCTCAGATTCAGCACCCATTAAAATATATTTCATTGCTATTTTATTTAATCGAATGTATTGCTTATTTTTTATTTAATTTTATTTAGATTTTTGTCAGACTAGCGTTCCTACTACTAGAATTACTTTTTATTTTACACCTTCACCTTAGTTCACCATGAAAACATCACCTGATGTTTACCATAAACGTTCTCCAATTAATGTTACACTTTCAAATGTACTACATCATTCACTTACATCTGCTGGTCACTTTACTCTTTTGCTTGTAATTCATCTTTTACTTCAGCGAAGAGTTCACTTTACACCACCTCAAGTTCCCCTTATATTTTCCATTGTACTCACCTTTCATCTTTACCTAAAATTCACTCTATACTTTCACCGTCCTTAGTCTTCTTTCGATTATTTTGTACACTTACGTTGACTCACGAAGTTGCAATATCACGAATGCAAACAAACCATGGTACGGGTTGGGTTCAAACTCACGGCAAGTGAGTCGTAAAACTGCAGGCCACCTGGCCCAGTGGCTTACACACTGGCCTGGAATTGTATTTTCCTTAACCCGTTTGTAGAACGTAACCTCCTTAACTATCTATACAGATCATCAACCTCTTAACTATCAGAGGGAATTGTCATCACTTTCACACTGCTTCATTCATCACACTCTGCTTCATTCATCACCCTCCTCACTATCAGTTTCACGCATCAGTCCCCATCACTCTCTATGCCACACGAATTGCACTGTCAGTATATTAGTATTTTCCATGGAAGCGACGTATCCACACAGTGAGGTGTACCAATGGGGTTCAAACGCTCCACAGATCCAACTCTAAGACTGTATTACGTTCTTCATTATTTTTTTGTTAATTTTTTTTTTTTTAATTTAATCTTCTATTCTTGTCTTGTGATCTTAGGCATTAGATAGATAACTTTTCTTCTTCTGTCGTTACGCTTGCACACTCACCTGCAGTGCACTTTGCAATTTCACCTTTGCAATTACACCTGACATCTATAGTTAACCTTTTACCTTCGCCTGTAGTACACATTACACCTTTTGTAATTTACATTAGAAATTGTACTGCACATTCACCTTCAGTTAACATAACACTTTCACCTATTGTTCATATCTGTTTCACTGGATATTTTACCACCATTTGTAATAACAGATCAGTAACTGTTACTAAAGTAGCCACACCTGGGCCGCATTTTGTTTAATTGTCAAGAAAACGTGTTATTTAAACGACTGACAGAACGTGTTTCAAGGCACGTTTACTGATGAAAACAACTGTGTATCTGCCCTTTCGAAACTGTAAAGGAAAAGAGTAGATAGTGTAAATATGTTTCGTGTAACTGAAGGTCCATTGTTTGAGTGGAAAGGAAACGTTTAATATGAAACACAGACTGCAGCTTCACAAAGAGTTTCGAAGAAGACAATGCAAATGTGGTCTATTCGGTCACAATTTCCGTCAGAAGTTTAAATAACACATTTTCTTATAAGACCAGTTAAAATATGTCCACCGAGGTGACGAAATTAATAACAGCACAATTCAGTTTTTACATATACCGAAGCAGTGAATATGACCAACACTTGAAGAAGGGAAGGTCACCTAAAGGTGGAGGTGTAATGTGTAATAAGAACAAGATTTTTATGTAGTATATAGCTGCACTACATATGTTATCTATATAGCTAACTATAAGACATGTAAAAGGAATTTCCGGTGAATTTGTAACAGTGCAATGCAGGTGAAAGCATAAAATGAACTATAGGTGAAAATACAAACCACACCTAAGGATTTGGTCTATTAGGAAGATCGCTAAGAAAACGATACTAAAAACTCGTTAACATTTGTTGAAAATAAATAGAAAGACTTAAAAGCTGAAAATGGAAGAGCATACATGCGCGCTTAAGTTGAATCTGAGGAGCATCTGAATCCTTACGCTGGATCAAACACTGTGAACGGGTTTCTAACCAGGAAAATACACATTTGATTGTTAAATAAATGCTGATGCTAAGAGTGTGATGGTGTACACAGATAGTGCAGAGTGATGGTGTACACATATAAGAGTAATGGTGCACACAGATACTGGAAAGTGAGGGTGTACACAGATAGCAAAGAGTGATGGTGTACACAGATAGTGAAGAGTGATGGTGTACACATAGTGAAGACAAGAAGTGAAGAGTGAAAAGTTCTACAAAGGGATGGACTTGTTGAAAAATTAATAAGAGGAAAATACTGAAAAGATGATGACAATAGGATGAGTAAGATAATACTAAAACACACACACACAACAACAACAACAACAACAACAACAACAACAAAACAATAACTACAACAACAGTTCCCTACTTGACATACTTCCAGTTACATCTGACATATCTTAATTGTATTCATTGGTTATAAAGACAATTATTATAAAAGGTGAACACTTAAATTGTTCTTCCATTTCTTCACTCATAGTAGAAGAAATGAATAACTTAACCAAACTGTATAAAAAGTGATGAGAACCAAACTGGCGTCTTTGAATATACAAGTTAAATTGTAATAACTCCAGATTATTCCCAGTATTCTTTAAACACATTGTGAACATTTACGATTGTAATCAAACCGAGCACCGACGGGATCACTAACGTTATCTTCAATTAAACGTTTACTTAATTTACGATATTCTAAGTTGATTTATTATGTCCTTATAAAGATGCATTGATTATCTGACTGCAACGGAAGTTATAAAGTATCTGGAGGTGTAAGGGGCAGATAAACTACAAGGGAAGTATAAGGTTAAAGAGTGTTAATTATAGGTGAAGTAGAATGAAAAGTTATGTTCCTTTTCTTGCGTAAGTAAACTAGACTAGAAATAAAACCTATTATTGGTAGAAATATATAAAAAAAAATTACATGGAAAAAGAAAGATCATCGTAAGAATGAGTTAGATCTGTGGATCATCAGGACACCTTCAGTCACTCTCAGAGGCGACACAGGATCATCAGGACACCTTCAGTCACTCTTAGAGGCGACACAGGATCATCAGGACACCTTCAGTCACTCTCAGAGGCGACACAGGATCATCAGGACACCTTCAGTCACTCTCAGAGGCGAAACAGGATCATCAGGACACCTTCAGTTACTCTCAGAGGCGACACAGGATCATCAGGACACCTTCCGTCACTCTCTCAGTGGCGACACAGGATCATCAGGACACTTTCAGTTACTCTCAGTGGTGACACAGGATCATCAGGACACTTTCAGTCACTCTCAGTGGTGACACAGGATCATCAGGACACCTTCCGTCACTCTCAGTGGTGACACAGGGTCATCAGGACACCTTCAGTCACTCTCAGTGGTGACACAGGATCATCAGGACACCTTCAGTCACTCTCAGGGGCGACACAGGATCATCAGGACACCTTCAGTCACTCTCAGTGGCGACACAGGATCATCAGGACACCTTCAGTCACTCTCTCAGTGGCGACACAGGATCATCAGGACACCTTCAGTCACTCTCTCAGTGGCGACACAGGATCATCAGGACACCTTCAGTCAATCTCTCAGTGGCGACACAGGATCATCAGGACACCTTCAGTCACTCTCTCAGTGGCGACACAGGATCATCAGGACACCTTCAGTCACTCTCTCAGTGGCGACACAGGATCATCAGGACACCTTCAGTCACTCTCAGTGGCGACACAGGATCATCAGGACACCTTCAGTCACTCTCAGTGGCGACACAGGATCATCAGGACACCTTCAGTCACTCTCTCAGTGGCGACACAGGATCATCAGGACACCTTCAGTCACTCTCTCAGTGGCGACACAGGATCATCAGGACACCTTCAGTCACTCTCTCAGTGGCGACACAGGATCATCAGGACACCTTCAGTCACTCTCTCAGTGGCGACACAGGATCATCAGGACACCTTCAGTCACTCTCTCAGTGGCGACACAGGATCATCAGGACACCTTCAGTCACTCTCTCAGTGGCGACACAGGATCATCAGGACACCTTCAGTCACTCTCTCAGTGGCGAATCATCTTCCATGGAAAACACTATGAATGATTAAGTAAATGTTCGATTTAAATAATGTTGATTACTGAAACGCATAATGGTTGCTGATATTAACAGTTCAACTGATAGTGAAAAGATAGTTAAGTGTATGGTGAAGGAGATGACGGCTGCCTGTGCGAAATGAGAGTATGGTGAGAAATGATTTGAAGGAGAGAGAGAGAGAGAGAGAGAGAGAGAGAGAGAGAGAGAGAGAGAGAGAGAGAGAGAGAGAGAGAGAGAGAGAGAGAGAGAGGGGGGGGGGAGTTAGTGAAAGGGTGAATGAATTATTGAGTAATTGGGCGAATATGTGGGCGAATAAGTGGGCGAATGAGTGGGTGAATGAGTGGGCGAATGAGTGGGCGAATGAGTGGGTGACTAAGTGGGTTAGTGACTGGGTCGGCGAATATATTGGTGACTTGATGGGTGAAAGAGTAAGTGAAATAGTGTCGGTGAGTGGGTGGGTGAAAGAGTGGGTGAAATAGTGGGTAAATGAATGGGTGAAATAGTAGACAAATGAGTGATTGAATGAGAGTGAGTAAAATAATTAATGAAGGGAGGATCAAGTGGAACAGTGTAGGCAAGAGCTGTAGACTGGTCTGAGGAGGGATTCTCAAATGCCAAACAGTTTTCATCAGAGGTCGTGGCTTCAGTACGTTGTGCATAATGCTTAAAACACATTTACGTTAAAAAATTTACATTTTTGTATGTGCGTAAAGTGGAAAGATAACTACTGGTAGAAATTTAACTACTGGTGAAATAATAACTACCACTGGAAATAGTTACATCTGCTCTAGAAAACAAGTTAATGTTGCAAAGGCAAATATTAGTGGAAGTGTAAATATTGTTCAGTGTCCGCTACTGGTGGTAACGAACCCGTAAAAAGCATAAGCACAGTTGAGAGTGTAATTACTGTGAAAAAGACAACTTTAGGTGAAATTGCAATTGCTGGAGGGATAACTACTTTATTTACTGAATAAAAAATATGAATTATAATTCAATAAAATAGGCAAATTTGGATTTCTACCAGCCAGTGGTAGTTCGTGTCTTGTGTTCAGGTAACAACACCAGTGAAGAAAATTGAAGCCACTCAAATGACACGAATTCCAATATTTCCCAGTGTTTCAATGAAATTTTACTACAAGAAGAAATTTGCCTGGAGGGAAACAATACTTAATAGGTACCATGCTGGCTCTAAGAGGCATCGCGTATTATATTTTGAAGCCGTTCAGTAGAAAAAACCGTGAACGATTTAACTTGTTAAACTTGAATACTAATTGCCACACTAATTGCCACACTAATTCACAAACAAAATTGTTAAACCTCCGCCTACACATTTTAATTTCTTCACTTCCCTTTCATCAACATTTTTGGTACTTGTTTAGAATGTTAGAAGCTGTCACTGAGGATTTTGCAACTTGCCCTTGCTAATGTACGTGAAGGGGAATTTGTTCAATAACAATATTCAGAGAGCACGTGGACATACCAGTTGTTCTAAAAATTTGTAACTCGTTATTCTACACTCATGTTGATAATTTGAAACCAATTAGACGAGGCGTTCTCGAGATGTGACCAAAATGAAATCGAAAGTTTGAAGAAGCAATATAAGAAAAGCTAATGAAAGAAAGTTTATCACTGGTGGAATGAAAAGTACTAATGGAAGAATAACTAATGGAAAAAGGTAAATACAGTAAATGCAGCATGAAAAAATACTGTTGGAAAGTCAACTAATGATGAAAAAGCAATGGTGTATGTTAAGACAGTAACTGCCTTAAAAAGAGGAAACCACTCAAATTAGAGCAATAATAGATGGAATGCTAATTCCAGGAAGGATAACTGATGTGCAAGGGCAGATACAGGTAATAAATTAAGTAATGAAAGAAGAGTAAAAACAGGATGAGCAAATTCCATCCTCAGTACTGGACACGTACAACAATAATTGTAACTGTAACAAAGATTCCAAGTCTCATACAACAACTTCTTTTTTATTGTTTTTGATTTTTTTTTCTAAAGATATACAGAATGATGACAAAAATTGCACAAACGATCAATTAGGGCAACAGCTATTTCTTAAATAAAAAGAAGACCAGAACAATAATGAGCTGGAACCGATGATCTTGTCGACCTCAGTTGTCGACCTCACTGTCTTGCTATGATTCTTCCTAGTTAATGAAGGAAATAATAAATGTTTATAAGTATAATATTTACTCTACTAAAATTTTTAAGACTTTAAGTACCAAGCTGAAATAACTGAAGAGCTTTTAAAAACAATATAAACCTACAATTTGTCAATTTAGATGTAATTCCCCTTTACATCGTTCATTTCCCAGATATTAACAGATAAAATCCCATTAATACATTCACACACATTCATACAAACTCATATACATTCACGTATTAAATACACAAGCACAGATACATATTCAAAGGAATATATGTATATGTATATATGTATATGGTGAGGTCTCTGAGAGATTGTTGTCTGAACTCACCAAATTTTCCAATGGTGCCTGGCTGGTAGTGTCCCACAGGCCATTAGACCCCTTTTCTTTGGTGCCTCACTGTGTGCCCTCCGGAAAAAGGATGGAGGAATCAGGCCCATTGCAGTGGGCAACACCCTTCGGCGCCTAGTTGCCAAGGCTGCAGTACGAATGGTGAGTCAAGATGCTGCCTCAATGTTGAAACCAACTCAGCTCGGTTTTGGTGTTCAACAAGGCTGTGAAGCAGCTGCCCATGCAGCACGAGTATACATCAACAACATGTCCAATGAAAAAGCCTTAATCAAATTGGACTTTGCCAATGCTTTCAACTCAGTCAGAAGGGATGCTGCTCTCCAAGCAGTTTCTAGGCACTTTCCTTCCCTCTATCCCTTAATAGAATCGTGCTATAGTGTGGCTTCTAAACTTTTGTTTGGGGACCATGAAATTGACTCGTGTGAGGGTGTGCAACAGGAGACCCTCTTGCTCCCTTTCTATTCTGTCAGCCATCAAGGATGTCACAGAAGCATTGTCCAGTGAGCTCAATATCTGGTTCTTGGATGATGGCACCTAGCTGGCACTACACATCTCTCCTAGGAGACATCAGGAAAATTAAAGATATGGTAGGTAGCCTGGGCCTATCTTTAAACCCCACCAAATGTGAGATAGTTTCCACCAATCCACAGATGATCCAGGACATTAGGGCTGTTTTACCAGGGGCACGAGCCATCGATCCAGCCAACAGCACTCTCCTTGGTGCTCCTCTTGGGCCCAATGCCATCGATCTGGTCCTGGAAAAAAAAATCTCCGACCTCAGGACGATGGAAGGTAGTATGAAAGACATCGATACACATGATGCCTTCTACCTACTCACCAGGTGCCTGTCAATCCCAAAACTTACATACTTCCTGAGATGCTCCCCAGCCTTCAACAGCCCGAAACTCGAGGAATACATCTCTCTCCACAAGACCATGCTAGAGAGTGTATTGAATCTTTCCCTCGAAGAGCGACAGTGGTTGCAAGCCTCACTTCCAGTCAGACTTGGAGGGCTGGGAGTACGCAAATCCTCCCAGATTGCCCTACCAGCCTTCTTACCCTCTTCCATAGCATCAAATGAGCTAATAAAACAAATTCTTCCAGACAACCTCAGTGATTCAGCAGGAATACAGGACCCTAGCTACACCAGTGCCATCACTGAATGGGAGACTCTTGCTGCTCCAACACCAAAACCTAGTGAAGAACTGGCCTACAAACAGTCAAGCTGGGACGGCCCCATCGCTGAAAAGATACTTGTCAATATGCTCAGGGCCGTAACATCAGACAGGGAGACTGCCCGTCTCCTAGCCGTGAGAAAACCTCACTCTGGGGACTTCCTCCAAACAGTTCCCATTTCGGCCATGGGAACACGCCTGGACCCTAAGACCCTTCGTATTGCAGTGGCTCTGCGCCTTGCTGCCCCAATTCACACGGAATATACGTGTATTTGCAGCGATGCGCAAGCCGACCAATATGGTCTACATGGTCTTAACTGTTCTAAAACCAAGGGTTGGCATGCAAGACACAATGAGGTCAACGACATCATAAAGAGAACCCTTGCTACAGCTGGATGCCCAGCCGAGAGAGAGAGCCTCTATCACTAGCAGCCAACAACGCCCACAACCCAGCAAACCGCCTCGACGGGATCACCATCTATCCTTGGAAGAATGGCAAGCTCTTAGCATGGGATTATACCTGTGTGTCGACACTGGCTGACACCTACATCCCTCACAGTGTTGGGCGACAGGGAGGAGCTGCTGACCACAGAGAGGAGTACAAAATCGGCAAGTACAGGGACATAAGCCAACAGTATAAATTTGTCCCAGTGGGATCAGAGACCTTGGGAGCGTGGGGAAAAATTGCAACACGTTTCCTTAAAGAACTGGGTTCCAGACTCGTCGACACCACCAGGGACCCAAGGGCAGCCACGTTCATGTTCCAGCGTCTCAGCGTGGCCATCCAGAGGAAATGCATGCTGCATACTTGGCTCGTCGGCTTGGAGGAGCTGGAGGAATTCATAATCTTGACATATTGTACCATTGTATTCATGTTCATGTTTGTGTTTTCTATAAATGTATTCTGTCTATTAATAAAGCATTTATATGTATGTATGTGTGTATATAGGATGGGTGGTAGGAGAAGTGGAATATTCAAATGGCATCAGGAAGAAATCCAAATATTCTTCTTGAAGCCTTTTATCCACTTCTCCGAGGCTATGGGTCCCACAATTTGCACTAGAAGTGGACCCCATCCTATATTATATAAATATATATATATATATATATATATATATATATATATATATATATATATATATATATATTTTTTTTTAAATAGGATGGGGTCCACCTCTAGTGCAAATTGTGGGACCCATAGCCTCGGAGAAGTGGATAAAAAGGCTTCAAGGAAGAAAATTTGGATTTCTTCCTGATGCCATTTGAATATTCCACTTCTCCTACCACCCCATCCTATATACACACATACATACATATAAATGCTTTATTAATAGACAGAATACATTTATAGAAAACACAAACATGAACATGAATACAATGGTACAATATGTCAAAGATTATGAATCTCCTCCAGCTCCTCCGAAGCCGGACGCGAGCCAAGTATGCAGCATGCATTTCCCATCTGGATGGAGCAGCAAGAGACTCCCATTCAGTGATGGCACTGGTGTAGCTAGGGTCCTGTATTCCTGCTGAATCACTGAGGTTGTCTGGAAGAATTTGTTTTATTAGCTCATTTGATGCTATGGAAGAGGATAAGAAGGCTGGTAGGGCAATCTGGGAGGATTTGCGTACTCCCAGCCCCCCAAGTCTGACTGGAAGTGAGGCTTGCAACCACTGTCCCTCTTCGAGGGAAAGATTCAATACACTCTCAAGCATGGTCTTGAGGAGAGAGACGTATTCCTCGAGTTTCGGGCTGTTGAAGGCTGGGGAGCATCTCAGGAAGTATGTAAGTTTTGGGATTGACAGGCACCTGGTGAGTAGGTAGAAGGCATCATGTGTATCGATGTCTTTCATCTTACCTTCCATCGTCCTGGGGTCCTAGATTATTTTTTCCAGGACCAGATCGATGGCATTGGGCCCAAGAGGAGCACCAAGGAGAGTGCTGTTGGCTGGATCGATGGCTCGTGCCCCTGGTAAAACAGCCCTAATGTCCTGGATCATCTGTGGATTGGTGGAAACTATCTCACATTTGGTGGGGTTTAAAGATAGGCCCAGGCTACCTACCATATCTTTAATTTTCCTGATGTCTCCTAGGAGAGATTGTGTAGTGCCAGCTAGGGTGCCATCATCCAAGAACCAGATATTGAGCTCACTGGACAATGCTTCTGTGACTTCCTTGATGGCTAGACAGAATAGAAAGGGAGTAAGAGGGTCCCCTGTTGCACACCCTCACACGAGTCATATATATATATATATATATATATATATATATATATATATATATATATATATATATATATATATATATATATATAGGATGGGATCAACCTCTGGTGTAAATTGTGGGACCCATAGCCTTGGAGAAGTGGATAAAAAGGCTTCAAGGAAGAATATTTAGATTTCTTTCTGAAGCCATTTGAATATTCCACTTCCCTACCACCCCATTTTTCATTTTTTTACCAATAAGTATACATGTGTATAAAATTTATTTAAAGGCAAAATACACACACACACACACACACAAAACACACACACACACACACAACACACACACACACACACACACAACACACACACACACACACACACACACACACACACACACACACACACACACACACACACAATATATATATATATATATATATATATATATATATATATATATATATATATATATATATATATATATATATATATATACATATACATATACATATACGTACACACTTGCATGCTTATACAAAATGTTTCTTTCTTCATTCACAATTATATATATACACTCATACAATATACGCACTTATATACATGCATACATGAATATAAAAAAGTGTTAAATATATGGAGACACTATATGCAGTTGCATTCATAGAGAAAAGTGTATGCACATGCCTATATACACATACAGACACCCATATATATGTTTATATACAATATTTCTTCCTGCATTTTAATTTGATCACCCTGTACTATTCTGTTTGCGTGCCATGAGGAAGAGGCAGCTGGGGTTATGATATTCAGGGATACCTTTCTCGGGTTCTGCGTCCACTGATATGTATTTCATTGTTATTGAATTTAATCGAAAATATTGTTTTGTTTTTATTTCATTATATTTCGCCTTTCGTTAGACTAACCTTCCTGCTACTAGAATTACTTTTTACTTTACACCTTCACCTTAGTTCATAAACCTCCATCAGTAAACCCTCATCTCTACCACACGATTCAATTACACCTGCTGTTCACCTAACTCCTTTGCTTGTAATTCACCTTAAACTTCAATGAAGAGCTCACTTTAGACCACCTCTAGTTCACCATATTTTTTTTCACTGTACTCGCCATTCACCTTCACTTAAAGTTCACTCTATACTTTCATTTTCTACATTCATCTATTGTTCGCATTACCCCTTTAACTGATTCTCCTTATATCTTAACCTTTAAATATAAATATTTATCTGTGTTATTTACACATAGACTTCCTCAGCTTACACCTTCTGTTCTTCACGTTTCTCCCGTTGCTCAGCTTACACCTTCTGTTCTTCACGTTTCTCCCGTTGCTCAGCTTTCACCTTCTGTTCTTCACGTTTCTCCCGTTGCTCAGCTTACACCTTCTGTTCTTCACGTTTCTCCCGTTGCTCAGCTTTCACCTTCTGTTCTTCACGTTTCTCCCATTGCTCAGCTTTCACCTTCTGTTCTTCACGTTTCTCCTGTTGCTCAGCTTACACATGTTCTTCACGTTTCTCCCGTTGCTCAGCTTACGCTTTATGTTCTTCACGTTTCTCTCGTTGCTCAGCTTATACCTGTTCTTGACGTTTCTCCCGTTGCTCAGCTTACACCTGTTCTTCACGTTTCTCCCGTTGCTCAGCTTACGCTTTATGTTCTTCACGTTTCTCCCGTTGCTCAGCTCACACCTGTTCTTCACGTTTCTTCCGTTGCTCAGCTTACGCCTTATGTTCTTCACGTTTCTCCCGTTGCTCAGCTTACACCTTCTGTTCTTCACGTTTCTCCCGTTGCTCAGCTTACACATGTTCTTCACGTTTCTCCCGTTGCTCAGCTTACACTTTATGTTCTTCACGTTTCTCCCGTTGCTCAGCTTACACCTGTTCTTGACGTTTCTCCCGTTGCTCAGCTCACACCTGTTCTTCACGTTTCTTCCGTTGCTCAGCTTACGCCTTATGTTCTTCACGTTTCTTCCGTTGCTCAACTTACACCTGTTCTTCACGTTTCTCCCGTTGCTCAGCTTACACCTGTTCTTCACGTTTCTCCCGTTGCTCAGCTTACACCTATTATTCAGCTTACTTTTACTGTTGTATATGTTTCACCTTCACATTGACTAGTCAATGATCCTCGTCAGACCGAAACGTTCTCTTAGGATTATTTCTCCTTTGTTCAGGATATTTGTGTATTACATTACATTTTCAATTGTAATTCACGTTGCACCTTTAGCCTAATTAGCCTAATTTAGCCTAGCAGGGGTGCCACTAGCACGTTGAGGGACAACACAATAAGTGTCAGGGGCCCAAGATTGTTCAACTGCCTCCCAGCATACATCAGGGGGATTACCAACAAATCCCTGGCTGTCCTCAAGCAGGCACTGGACAGGCACCTCAAGTCGGTACCTGATCAGCCGGGCTGTGGTTCGTACGTTGGACTGCGTGCGGCCAGCAGTAACAGCCTGGTTGATCAGGCTCTGGTCCAACATGAGGCCTGGTTAGAGACCGGGCCGCGGGGGCGTTGACCCCTGGAATTCTCTCCAGGTAGACTCCAGGTAATTAACATGAACCTCACATGTACTTAACCTTTTTCTTTCACTTATAGTTTACCTTTGAACCTGACCTTCACCTGCTTAAGACACCTTAAATAGAAAATAAGTGTAATAAGAAACTCACAAATTATTAAAGGTTTAAATAACAAAAGTGAACTTTTCCTGTGTTCTTCAACATAGTAAACATTATTATTGGGAAAAATTGATAATGCACTTTTCTGTGTTCAGTTAAATCACTAAATATTATTTACAAAGCAAATGTTATAAGGATAACTGAGGAGTGAACCTGTCACTCTACAACTGGATATAAGTTAGCAGCCGCCAGTTTTGTCTCCACTCTTTATTCAAGTTATCATTATTAAAGTTTACTATTGTGAGTGAAGACAAGCATAAACAACACTGGTGTTTCTTTTAATGCAAATTATGATTATAGTGAATGAATACAGACAAGATGTGAAAGATGCCACCAACAAACCTATCACTGGAGCAACACAATAAAAATGAAAGTGGTTTAAATGTGTACTCACCTATATGGTTGCAGGGGTCGAGTCATAGCTCCTGTCCCCGTTTCTTCATTGGTCGCTACTAGGTTCTTTCTCTCCCTGCTCCATTAGCTTAATCAAAGTTCGTATGAAAACTATGAATGGTTCCTACCTCCACTACGTCACTTTCCAGACTATTCCACTTCCTGACAACTCTATGACTATAGAAATACTTCCTAACATCCCATTGACTCATCTGAGTCTTCAACTTCTAATTTTGACCCCTTGTTTTTGTGTCCCATCTCTGGAACATTCTGTCCTTGTCCACCCTGTCAATTCATCGCAGTATTTTATGTGTGGTTATCATGTCTTCCCTATCCCTCTTTCCCTCCAGTGTCGTCAGGCAAATTTCCTTTAACCATTCATCGTAAGACCTTTCCGTTAGCTCTGGAACTAGTCTTGTTGCAGACCTTTGCACTTTCTCTAATTTCTTGACGTGCTTGTGGGTTCCATAATGGTGCTGCATACTCCAGTATGGGTCTGACGTATACGATATTCAATGTCTTGAAAGACTTCTAACTAAGGAATCAAAACGCTGTTCTTAATTTTGCCAGGCGCCCATGTGCTGCTGTAGATATTTGGTTGACATGCCAATGAGATGTGCTCGGTGTGATACTCATCCCAAAATCCTTTTCGTTAAGAGTGGTTTGTAGCCTTTGCCCCCTCCCCCTAGCCTACACTCAATCTGTGGTCTGCTTTGACCTTCTCCAGTCGTCATGACTTTGCATCTTGGTGAGGTTAAACTTTAGGAGCCAGTTGCTGGACCAGGCTTGCAGCCTGATTATATCCTTTTGTAATCCTACCTGATCCTCATCCGTTTAAATTCTTCGCAATAGATTCACATCGTCTGCAAAGAGTTACACGTTTGAGTCTATCCCTTCCGTCATGTCATTCACATATACCTGAAACAGTACCCGCCCTGGAACTGACCCCTGAGGAACCCCGCTCGTCTAAGGTGCCTACTCTGACACCTCGGCATGTACCATTACTTGTTGTTTCCTTGCTATCAAGTATTCTCTGATCCATTGCAGTATCTTTCCTGTCATTCCTGCCTGCTCCGCCAGCTTTTGCACTAATGTCTTGAATGGAACTGTGACGAAGGCCTTCTCACAGTCCAAGAAACAGCATTGTACCCACCCCTCTCTCTCTCTCTTGTCTTACTGCTGTCACCTTATCGTAAAACTCCAGTAGGTTTGCGACAGAGGATTTCCTTTCCCTGAAACAATGCTGGATATCGAGTATAAGCTCATTCTTTTCTAGGCGCTCCACCACTCTTTTGATAAGCAGAATTCTCCATGACTTTGCATACTATACATGTCTGTGACACTGGTCTGTAGTTTAATGCTGTGTATCTCCTATCTTAAAAATTGAGACTTCACTTGCTGTTTTCCACACCTCATGTAGTTGCCCTATTTCGATAGAAATGTTGAAGATTGTTGTTAGTGGTACACACAGTGTCTCTGCTGACTCTCTCAAGACCCATGCAGAGATGTCCGGTCCCACTGCCTTACAGGTATCTAGTTCACTTAGAAGCCTCTTCACCTCCTCCTTAGTTGTGTACATTGTGTCCAACACTTGTTGGTGTGCTCTTTACATACTTCTTGATCGTTTTATGTGATCTCCCTTCCATCCTTCCTCAGCCTGATTACCTGGTCCTTTACAGTTGTTTTCTTCCTGTTGTGGCTATACAACGGCTTTCTATGCGATGTTATTCTCGTATTTCCGCTGGACCTTCCTCCTTATGTGTGCATATTCGTTTCTGGGTTGTTTGCCTTCTATATTTTTTTCATTCTCTAGAGCACTTAGTTTTGGCCTCTATACACTTTTGGGTAGACCAATCTCTGTTGCCCTTGGGTACGAGCCTCTCCTCTGCCTCTTTAAATTTTGTGGAGACGTATCCAATCATTTTATTTACTGATTTTCCCACCAGCCTCTTTCCCACCGTACCTCAAGCAGGAAATTTCTCATGCTGCTTCCCTCTCCACAACTCTCAGCTAGTGTATCAACCATTGCTCTGTAGCTCTCATCATACTCTTGACTTAGCCTCCTGCTATTCTGTGGTGGGTTTACATCACTGCAATCACTCACCACCTTGGCACCTCCAGGCTGTAGTCCCTTCCTTTTCTTCTGTCCTCTAATTCCAACTCCTCAAAACTCCACTGGATTTTGATGAGCAGCACAACTCTTTCAACCCCTCTGTTCCCTCCATCTTTCCTCAGGATCTGATATGCAGCTGGAAAGATTGCATCTGTTATCACTCCCATGAGCTTGGGCGAAGATGTCTAGGAATACCTCCTTTATTCTTTCATACCACTCCTTACACTTATTTGGTATTCGTTCTGCGTTGGTGTACCATAAATTCAGCTTCTTTTTCAAAACTGGTTGGTTTGTGGTAGCTGGGAGAATGGGAGACCTGGCAGTATGCTATGGAGGCTGCTGTGAAGGTGTAGTTTGTTTTGGGAGAATTTGTTTGGTTGTGGTGTTCTGTGGGTGGTTTTGCTTGGTGCGGTGTTCTGCGCATGATTGTACTTTCTGTTTCTCCTGACTTTGGATACCCCTGCCTGCCTTCCGTCTTTGTATCCTCTCTCTCATTTTCTGTCATTCTGTTCTCGTTCTGTCGTAGTCTAGGTACATTTGCTGGTATTTTGTTGCTTAGCCATGGTTTCTGCTGCAGGATCTTTTTCACACTGTTTCTGTCCCGATAATCAATTTGACCAGCCGAATTTTTTAGCCCAATTGCGGGAGAAATAGTAGATAAATTAAGCACCTTGACTGATGTAAATGATTTCAGTACGGTAAGTTTGGATATAATTTCCTTGTTTGCAAAAGTTCTAGTTGATTTATTAAGTTTCCTATCAGGAGAACTTATTAATTACCATTTACCATTGCCAGTACTTATTATCATTAAACTTATTAAACTTTGAATTGTTGCTGCAAAGTTTGTGTTTATTGATAAGTTTTACACTCAGAAGTTTGGTATGGAAATGGGAAATCCTCTCTCACCTGCTCTTAGTAACTTGTTTATGGAATATTTTGAAACGAGATTGCTTAGCAAAATCTTTCCCAGTAGAGCTAAGTGGTATAGATATTTTATGTCTCTTGCCTAATAATATAGATATAAATCATTTCCTTGTTAAATAAAATAATATAGCTCATTCCATAAATTTTACTATTGAGTTTGAACATAATAACTCACTGCCTTTTCTAGATGTTTAATTATTAAGAGGAACCATGATTTTAAATTTTAAATTTACAGAAATCAAGCAAATAACTCTTCCAATGTACACTATCAAGATAAATTTAGGTAAGATGTCTGTATTCTCATCAATGTTTCTGAGAGCTTTACATATTTGCAGCCCTTAATTCAAAGATGAAGAAATTTCGAAAATTTATGAAATAGCTAATGTTCTAAAATACCCAAGAATCTTAACTGATAAATCATTAAATAGTGCTAGAAAATATTTTTACAATTCGAAAAAGGACAACTAACCTTATTCAACAAAAAATATATTGGTTCTCCTTTACCATGAAAACTTGGTTGATGTGCCTTTTCTACATAAGAATTTTAATATCAAAGTGGTATTTAAAATTTTTGATAAAGTAAAAAAAAATTTTGATAAAAAAAATCCCCCTGAAATGCTGACGGATGTGTCTATAACATTCCTTGTGAAATATATGATAGAGTTTATTATGGTTAAACTGGTAAAAGTCTTGAACTAAGATTAAAACAACATAAATATAACATCAGTAGAGGATATGATTCTAATGCTCTGTTTAATCTTGTGAAAGACTTTAACCATCCAATTGATTTGTATCTAGCAAGTCCATGGTCGAGAGGAATGTAATAAAATCAAGTTTCATGAAAAATAATATGAATATTGTTTTTGGGTTATACAAATTGGATTCATTTATAATTAATAAAATTTGATAATTTAAGATACATTAGACAAGTTAATTTCTTAATGCTTGGAAAAAAAATATGAGGTGTTTCACCTACATCATCATAAGAAGTCAGGAATTGTAAGGTAACCGTGAGGTGCATTCTCATCCTAATATACCTTCCTGTCGATCTTTTATTTTTACAGTTCTTTGATAATGAGAGAAATCACAAAAGTACTTGGAATTTCACTATTTTTTCACAGTCGTTATTCTGCATATTGTGCTTACATGTTTATATATATATATATATATATATATATATATATATATATATATATATATATATATATATATATATATATATATATATATATATATATATATATATATATATGTCGTGCCGATTAGGTAAAACTGGTCAATTAGCAAGAACTCATCTAAAATTAAGTCCTTTCTAAAATTTTCTCTTATACGTTTAAAGATATATTTTTTCATTTATGTTAATGTAAGAATTTATAATTTTGTACCAAGAGAAACTTTGAAAACCTACCTAACCTTATTACAACAAGCGCAATTTAATTTAGCCTAACCCAACTAAATATATTTTAGATACGTTAACATTAATTTAATAATAAAAACACAATGAAATATATTTTTTTCGTTATGTTCAGAATGATTTTGGCGAAATTATTGCATACACAAATTTTCACTTGTCTTATATGGCAAGAAGTGCGTTGCTATTTAAGCCAAAATCGAAGTTTTACCTAATCGGCACGACATATATATATATATATATATATATATATATATATATATATATATATATATATATATATATATATATATATATATATATATATATATATATATATATGTCGTGCCGATTATAAATGTCAATTACAGAACTATCTATAATCCTTTCTAAATTTTCTCTTATACGTTTAAAATATATTTTTTCATTTATGTTAATGTAAAAATTTATAATTTTGCACCAAGAGAAACTTTGAAAACCTATACCTTATTACAACAAGCGCAATTTAATTTAGCTTAACCAACTAAATATATTTTAGATACGTTAACAATAATTTAATAATAAACAAACACAATGAAATATATTTTTCCGTTAGGTTCAGAATGATTTTGCGAAATTATTGCATACACAAATTTTCGCTAGTCCTATATGGCAAGAAGAGGGTTGAAATTTAAGCCAAAATCGCAAGTTTTACCTAATCGGCACGACTATATATATATATATATATATATATATATATATATATATATATATATATATATATATATATATATATATATATATATATATATGTCGTGCCTATTAGGTAAAACTTCTATTTTGGCTAAATAGCAACGCTCACCTTGCCATATAAGACAAGTGAAAATTTGTGTATTAATTTCCAAAAATCATTCTGAATAACGAAAAATATATTTCATTGTGTTTGTTTATTATTAAATTAATGTTAACGTATCTAAAATATATTTAGTTGGGTTAGGCTAAATTAAATTGCGCTTGTTGAATAAGGTTAGGTAGGTTTTCAAAGTTTCTCTTGGTATAAAATTATATATACGTATATATATATATATATATATATATATATATATATATATATATATATATATATATATATATATATATATATATATATATATATATGTCGTGCCGATTAGGTAAAACTGGTCAATTAACAAGAACTCATTTAAAATTAAGTCCTTTCTAAAATTTTCTCTTATACGTTTAAAGATATATTTTTTTCATTTATGTTAATGTAAAAAAAAAAATTTGTACCAAGAGAAACTTTGAAAACCTACCTAACCTTATTACAACAAGCGCAATTTAATTTAGCCTAACCCAACTAAATATATTTTAGATACTTTAACATTAATTTAATAATAAACAATCACAATGAAATATATTTTTTTCGATATGTTCAGAATGATTTTTGCGAAATTATTGCATACACAAATTTTCGCTTGTCTTATATGGCAAGAATAGCGTTGCTATTTAAGCCAAAATCGCAAGTTTTACCTAATCGCAGACATTTATTTATATATATATATATATATATATATATATATATATATATATATATATATATATATATATATATATATATATATATATATATATATATATGTGTATATATAACTACACTTCACTAGCCAGGTGTCGAACCCATGATGCTTTGGGCCGCCTCATGATGAGCGAAAACACATAACGCTCTAGTCTACTGAACCACACAATCCTTAAGAGTAGCGCATCCAGTAGGAATGAATGTTGTACTCGCTACCCAAGGACATACGGTGGTGTGGACGCCTCTAAGCTAATTTTATTCTACTCCCTGTTTGTTGTACTAGCTCAACAAGCAGTATATTATATTATTGTAACCACGAACGATTGGTATTGATCAATAACTACACTGCACTAGCCAGGGGTCGAACCCTTGATGCTTTGGCCCGCCTCATGATGAGCGAAAACACATGATACTCTAGTCCACTGAACTACATCCTACTGGATGTGCTACTCTTGAGGATTGTGTGGTTCAGTGGACTAGAGCGTCATGTGTTTTCGCTCGTCATGAGGCGGGCCAAAGGATCATGGGTTCGACCCCTGGCTAGTGCAGTGTGGCGTTTTTTCCCCATGATCCCAGGGTCTCCGATCCCACTGGGACAAATTGATACTGTTGGCTCCTTCCTGTCACGATTCTTGCAAGGACAGACAGTGATCTTATTAGGGTGCTTTGGGGGGTTGTGAGTATTGTTGGCTGCTAGTGATTGGGGCTCTCTCTCGGCTAGGCATCCAGCTGTAGCAAGGCTCCTCTTTATAATGTCGTTGACTTCATTGTGTCTTGCGTGCCAGCCCTTGGTTTTGGAGCAGTTAAGACCATGTAGACCATATTAGTCGGCTTGCGCATCGCCGCAAATACACGCATATTCCATGTGAATTGAGGCAGCAAGGCAAAGAGCCACTGCAATGTGGAGGGTCTTAGGGTCGAGGCATGTTCCCATTGCCGAAATGAGAACTGTTTAGAGGAAGTCCCCAGAGTGAAGTGCACTCACAGCTTCGAGACTGGCAGTCTCCCCATCTGGTGTTACAGTCCTAAGTATCTTGGAAACCACCTTTTCAGCGATGGAGCCATCAAAACTTGCCTATTTGAAGGTCAGTGCTGCACTAAGTTTTGGTGCTGAAACATCGCGAGTCTCCCACTTGGTAATGACACTGGAGTAGCTAGGGTTCTGTATTCCAGCTGAGTCACTGAGGTTGTTTGGAAGAATTTGTTTTATTAACTCGTTTGAAGTTATGGAAGAGGATATGAAAGCTGGTAGGGCAATCTTTCATCCTGCCTTCTATCTTCCTGAGGTCTGTGATTTTCTTTTCTAGGATGAGATCAATTTCATTAGGCCCAAGATGAGCACCGAGGAGAGTGCTGTTGGCTGGATCAATAGCTCGTCCTCCTAGCAAAACAACACTAATATCCTCAATGATCTGTTGATTGGTAGAAACTATTTCGCATTTGGTGGTGATTAAATATAGGCCCAGGCTCTCTTCCATGTCTTTAACTTTTTCTGATGTCCTCTAGGAGAGATTCTGTAGTGCCAACTAGGGTACTATCATCCAAAACCAGATATTGAGCCCACTGGAGAGCGCTTCTGTGACTTCCTTGACGACCAGACAAAAAAGAAAAGAGGCGAGAGCCCAGGCCTCCCTGTTGCACACCCGCACACGAGTCAAATTCATGGTCCCCAAACAAGAGTTTAGAAGTCGCACTATAACACGAATGTATGAAGGGATAGAGGGAAGGGAAGTGTCTAGAAACTGCTTGGAGAGCAGTATGCCCTTTTTCAACATATTAATACCAATCCCAATATTCATTGGGAAGCCGCCTCCTTCGAACATCAGTCACACTGCAGCCACAGACAGAAAAACATAAATTGTGCCCTCATAGCCACCACCCTAATTTTAACATCTCACAGGGATAATGGAAGCCAGACGTCATTTCAAAATTCACTCTAAATAAGTAAATATCAGCACCCAACTTAATACATAATACAAACACAAGATCAGGAATTATTTAGCACAGAGGAACTTCCTATCCAAATTTTAAGCTTTACTGCAAGACCCGTCATCACACTCACTCCTTGACGTGTCTTCCCATGCACTGTTCTGACGCTCCATGCTCACCTTCATGGTTGACAGGTGCAAGAACATAAAAAAAAAGGAACACTGCAACAGTCCTATTGGCCCTTACTTCTCAAATTCAACCCACTAACAAATAGTATTTGCACAACCCATATCAATGCTACCCAAGCAATAAGCTCTAAAATAAGCAATGTTCCTATAACTTTATGTTCTCCTTTCATTTATGTATCTGCTGAAGAGGACCCCAGCAGGAGGTTCCAAATATACAGACCAATCTTCTAAGTTTCTGCCTACATGTGTGCTATTATTGAGCATATATATGTAAGCACACATAGTATGTATTTACCAAACAGATTCTTTATCCTACGAATTTGACTTTTAATATATTTCCTTTCATGGAGCTATATTATCTGTCCTTCCTCTGAGTAAAGTACAAAATGACCCATCAATTTTTATTATTAAGCTTGGGTTGGTTTAATGCCTTGGTTCAAAAATAAAAATATATGATAGCAAATGATCAAAGTATTATGTAGTAACTCTACTTAAAATTCGTTTGCTATAAATTTTGCTTAACATCTATTTTCTGTTTTTATTTTCGAAAGACTTAAAAATGTGTCGCCACTGCAGTCAAATGATATTACTGAAGCTACGCTGGGTTATATATCATACATGTAACAAATCACGTTCAATTTCCCAGTGTTTGTAACTTCTATGTTACTGGACATAAAAAGTCAAAAAATAAATTCATTCATCTAATCATGAGGGAACTAACTCAGTATAAGATATGGGAAAAAATATGAGGAATATACTGATGAACATTTCCCAACTGTGACATATTGGCAGTATTTAAACGGAGATTTTTTTGTGCCTGTCTCTTTTGATTAGGCTGTAATGACAGTTATTATAATAGTAACTATCATTGTTTTCAGTTATCTTTATTGTGTGCTACCTTTATGACAGTAGTCATCTCAATCTGTCAATGTTGACGTCATTATTATTCTTATCGGTCGCTATTTCTACTCCTAGACTCAACTGCCACTTGCATCATCACTGTCAACACTAATTTTGTTACCATTTTGTTATCATCAAAATTAGCCACCATAATAAACACTATCAATCATTATCATAATCACTATCGTTTTTATTATAACTTACTGCCACTATCACTAATGTTTGCCATTTTTAAGACTGTCATTATAGGTAACTAACACATCACCTTTATCCCTATAACTCACTATAATTGTCACCATCATTGTTATCGGTTGTTATCATTATCTGGTACTTTTGTCATTCCCATCCTCTATAATGGTCACTACATCATTATTACTCTCGATAAGCATCATCATTTTAAGTACATACGAAAGAATGATCACTGCTGCAGGCCTAATGGCCCATGCTAGGTAAGTCCAAGTCACACCTCACTTAAGAAGGAGCACTCCGGCAGGCCTACTGGCTCAAGCTAAACAAGTCCACCTCAAACCTGCCTACATCTACACCCACTAGTGGATGGTTCCACTGTGACCCCGCCTCCTCCTGCTTCAACTCACCTGACTGCAGTATATTAGTCACCTCTCTGACCCTATGCTGTACTTCCTACAAGAGTGATGGACTGAACACATCAATTCCAGGCTGAGGGACTGATTACCTCAAACTCCTCCTGCTTTGTATTGGACTGATGAAGCCACTGTGTGGCGAAACGTTTCTTCAATAAAGATTCCTATATGTTGTATAAGTGTCTCAATTCTTCATCATGTATTGAGCTGTAAAATAACTTTTGGACTTCAGTTACTTATACTTCTTGAAATAAATCCAAGTAACCTGTTTATTATTGCGCAAAATTAGGCACTGCTGTCTTGGCTTCAGATTTCAGCTTACCGTGACTCCCAAATCTTTTTCACATTCTGTATGATCAAGTTCTACTTCACCTAGTTTATAACTTCGAGGGTTATTTTCATTACTAAGGACTAGGACTTTATAAACACTTGTCCACATTGAACTTCATCTGCCAATTTTCAGACCAATACATTAATTTGTCCAAATCCTCTTGGAGTTCACTGGTATCCTTCTCAGAATTGATCATATGGCCTATTTTTGTATCATCAACAAATTCGCTTATGTCACTTGTAATTCATTCATCAAGGTCATTAATGTAAATTATGGACAACAATGTACCTAAAACTGATCCTTGTGGAACGCCACTAACGACTAATCCCCATTGAGATTTGACCCCATTAATGGAAACTCTCTGCTTTCTATTGGTAAGCCATGCCTCTATCCATGCTAGAACTTTACCTCCTATACCATGAGCTGCCACTTTTCTTAAGAGTCTCTTGTGAGGTACTCTATCGAAGGCTTTACTGAAATCCTAATAATCAATATCATATTCTTTATCATTGTCTACTGTCTCAAATGTTTTATTGAAGAACGTCAGTAAATTTGTCAGGCAGGAACGACCTCTCGTGGACCCATGCTGAGATTCATCAGTTAAATTATGTACTTCAAGGTGACTTCTAACAATATCAGCTGTAATTGATTCTAATAATTTGACTACTATTGACGTCAGGCTTACTGGACGGTAATTTGATGCAATAGACTTATTCCCTGATTAGGATGGACGCATTAAACACACTCGTTAATGGCTGACTAAGTTCCATCTTGCATTCTTTAAGTTCCCTGGAAAACAACTCGTCGGTTCCCGGACTTATTTTGCTTCAGTTTATCTATCTGTTTGATAACCATGTCCTCGTGACAGTAATATTCGTTAATTTGAATTCTTTAGGAACTGAATAATTGTTAATTTCTTCTTGTTCGTAATCCGTTAGCTGTCCATTTGCAATTTTCAGAGGTCCTAATTTTTCCATCACCTTCGTCCTATACACTTGAACCCTTTTGGATTAGTCTTTGATTCATTAGCAACTCTAATTTCATAGTCACTTTTAGCTTTTCTTATCCCCTTTTTTACTTCTCTTTTAAATTGAACATATTGGTCAATAAGGTTAACCCCTCCTCTTTTGATGCTCATATAAATTTCTTTTTTTTTTCCCCTAATAAATGCTTTAGCCTCCTGTTAACCCATTTGGGATAATTATTATTTGTCCTAATTTCTATCTGGGGAATATATATACTCTGAGCACGTTCTACATTATTAAGAAAAAAATCATAAACGCAGATCCCTTCGTAACCGTAAGTATGATCATCGTCAATAAATTCATTAGCTAGATTACCCCAATCGAGATTAGACAGGTGCTCCCTAAGTCTTATATAATCAGCAGAACGAAAATCGGGGACTTTTACCGTTTTATCCTTATTCTCGTACTCCCAGGTAATATTAAAAGTAATAGATATGTGATCACTTGCGCCAAGCTCTTCAGTGATCTCCAGATTATTTACGAGTGTTTCTTTATTTGGCAAGACTAGGTCGAGCAAATTATTACCTCTGGTAGGTTCTGTTACACACTGCTTCAGAAAACAGTCCTGAACTACTTCCATAGTCACTGGACTCCAGATTACCCGTCAAAGAAGTCCAGTCTATTTGACTAAAATTAAAATCCTCTATCATTACGATATTGTGTTTTTCTTGACCTTCCAGAAACTGTACCCAAACAAATAGTTTTACTGATCCATCTATTTTTATACCTGTTTTTATGTAACAATTTATATTTTATCATACAAATAATGCAACTCCATCCCCTTTCCCGTTATATCTATCTACATGGAACAACTTAAACCCTTGAATATGACACTCAGCAGTCACATCCCGACTCTTTAAATTATACCATGTTTCAGTTATTGCAATGATATCACTGTTCCCAGCATATGCTACTAAACGTAATTCGTAATTCATTAATTTTAGTTCTGGCGCTTCGACAGTTAGTATAAAATACATTAATATGTTTATTTTTGTGAACCTTTTTCCTATTCAGGTTTTCTTTTACACAATTTCTGTTACTATCATTACCCTGTGTTACTCAATGACTGTTATTGATAAGATTTATGATATCAAAGCCTAAATCAATATTTCGACACTCATTATTTTTTATTCCTAAACCCATACCTCTAACTAATCCTAGTTTAAAGCCCTACCAACATCCTCAACTGAGCTAGCGAGAAAACTAACACCTGCCCTGGATAAGTAAACACCATCCCTGGCGTACATGTCATTTCGGCCATAGAAGTGGTCCCAGTTGCAAATGAATGACACTGCATTATCCTTACAGTGGTTATCCAGTAAGCAATTTATACCAATCGCTCTGGACAGCCATTCATTTCCAACACCCTTTCTTGGCAAAAGTCACATGTAACAGGGTTCCCTACCTTCTTCCTAATAATGTTTATTGCTGTCCTTTACCTTCTAATTAAATCATCACTTTTACGCTTGCAGGTAGATAATAGAATTGATCCCATTACCATACATGATGTTGTCAAGCTGGCTAACAATATACTCCATCCCAGTCCCAGGAAAGCATACCCTCTGTCTGCTACTCCTATCCTTCAAGCAGAAGGCCCTGTCCATGTACCTAAACTGGCTGTCCCCAGCAAGCACAATATTCTTATCTTCCTTGTTTTTCTTCATTGTGACGTTCCCAGTAGTCGACTCACATTCGTCTGGTAGCACAGAGAAAGAGTTCGAAGTTTCCACAGTAATCTCTTTCTTCTTCACCGTTTCTACCTCTCCATTCGTCTTCTTGATCTTCAACTTCGTTTCATTCTGACCGGCCACTGCCCAGCTTCCCTTCTTGACCTGAGGACTCACAACAGGAGGACTACTACGAATTCTCTTGTTTTCCTACATCAATCGCCGTATCTCGAGCTTAGCCACCCTCAATTCCTATTTAAGCTGCTGGTAAACTTGTTCAATGGAGGGCATCTTGGTTCACTCCACAGAGAGTACACTAGACACGTCTTCACTGAACAAGGTACAGGTCGCCACTTCTCCGATAACTGCATCGGTCTATTAAGATCTTCCTGTAGCACTGTAGCACTCAGTATTAATTCGACGTCTTATTTTGGTGTCATTGGCAAACTTGGCTATGTCGCTGTTTATTCCCTCTTCTATGTCGTTTATGTAAATTGTGAACAACAAAGGGATCAGCACTGATTTCTATGGAACACCGTTTATCACGCGTCCCCCACTCTGATTTCTTCCCATTTAATGCAGACTCTATTGCCTGTCTCTATCAACGAAAAAAAACCCTCCTAATCCGTGTGTCTCTACTTTACTCAACAATCTCCGAAGTGAAACTCTATCAAAAACCTTACTGAAGTTCATATACACAATATCATATTCATTAGTATGATCTACCTCCTTTAAATACCTTAGTAAAAGAGTTAGTAAATTCACCAGGCAGGAAGAACCGTTTGCTAAACCGTGCTCAGATTCATTGGTCAATTTATGTCATTCAAGGTGACTTCGAACAGCCTCACCAATTATTGATTCCATTATTTTTTCCACAATGAAGGATTCGTTAATTTTTCTATAATTCGAAACTAATATTCCATCCCCATGCTGCACTACTCTGAGAAAACCTCCCCTCATTTCTTCAGTTGCTGCCCTTGGAACATTGTATAGCTCCTGATGACGCACTGAGAAGTGTGAAAGTAGATGAGCTAAAGATTACCTCTCCACCGTGGCTTATCTTTCATTGTTATGATCGCCTGCCTGCAATTGTTTGCATTATTACCTTGTATGGGGCATTGAGAAGGCATTTCTCTATTTTTCAGGATGGCCCAGGTTTCTGTTGAAGCAATATCTATGCTTCCTTCACATGCATTTAATCTTAACTCATATATTTTATTTCTTAGGCTCCTACTATTAGTATAGTAAACCTTATGGGAGCTAGTCACTCGTTGCCCTCTACTGTCTGTCTTTGTTGATCATTTCCATTCAATTTATTAGTACCTTCATGAAAATAGAATATCGTTTGAGCATAGTCTTAAGGAATTCTTGCAATTTTTGCCGCTTTCAACCTTGTTTCCCACGCACACATTTTCTATCAGTTTAAAGTCTTAGACAACTCAGCAACGGCCCTCTCGACAGAGCTGTCTGGCACTACCACTCCTGCCCCAGAGAGATGCACCCCTTAACCTTGCACACATATCACGTTTGCCATAGAAATTGTCCCAGTTGTCAATGAATGAGATTGAAAGTTCTTTGCACTGAATTTCTAGCCAATTGCCCTAGACATCTATTCGTTATGCACTCTTCTATGGAAAATGTTACTTATGATAGGGACCCCTCCCATAGACCTAATTAAGTCTATAGCTTTTCTGTACCTATGTTGTAGCTCTTGTCTCCTGCCCTTTCCAATATCATTTCCTCCAGCACTGAGGCAGATAATGGTCTTGTTTCCATTACCAGACATAATATTATTCATCTTGTTGACTATGTCTCCAACACCAGCTCATGGGAAACACACCCTCTGTTTCACCTTCCTTTCTCTGTTACAAAAGTCACCGCTCACAAGGATGAATATTCCTACTTGTATTAGCAAGGACGTTAGTAGTACCTTTATCGTAACTGACCAGTGAAGTACATTCGTCCTGAAGAAAAAAGAAGCGATTTTTTACCGTCAGATCTGCTATCTTAACCTTTTTCATTTTAATTAATGTTTCTTCATTTACAGGAAACTTCTTCCCACTTGTAACGGCTGCCATTATGCTCCACACTGCTGGTAACCAGGTTCCCTTCACTAACCCCAACCACTTCAAATTCATTGCTCAACGTATTTCTGATAGCTGGTTTAGTTGGTCTGTGTTCAGTGGGCTGTCTGCCGTCGCCCAGTATACTTGTGTAAACCCTGATTAGATCCACTTCACGTGCAGCCCAAGGAGGTGGAGTTGTGTTGGTTCCCAGATCATGTTGATGTTCCTGGAAAAGAACGGGTGGATGCTGAGGCAAAGGCTGCTGTAGAGAGTTCCCCCCCCAAAAAAAAAGTTTTCCTTACATTGGCTTTATGGGCCACATTCACAGACATGCCCTAGGTAAGTGACTGTCTCCTCTATCTTCATTATCATTCATTATTGTCGTCTCTGGCACAGTGGTTAAACCTATAATTGCTATCACTGTTACTTTAATCACCATCATCTCAAACTTTCATTAATTTCACTATCAGTTACTGTTATCACCCCTATCATCACTATCGATCACTATCACTATTACTAGTGTCAATGTCCGTCCCAATAATCACTTTTAGTGAGTGTTACTGTCACTACCACTATAATCAATATCGGTATCTAACATCCTCACTATCATCACTATCGATCATTATCATCCTCACTGTCATTGCTATTTCTCACTCATCATTATCGATAACGATAATTATAATCATTATTACTATCATGACTATTGAGTAATAAAGTCGTTTTTTGTCACTATCATCACTTTCGTTGTCTCCATCATTATTAACAATTAATATCATCCCTTGCATTTTCACATTCATCATTATCAGTCAGTATTTGTCACCATCATCACAATTGGTCACTATCATCGCATTTATTATCATCCTCACTCTTTTACCTCATTGTCACTACCGATCAACATTACACTATAGTCTTCACTATCATCACTCTGTCAATAATCTCCATCACTATCATTTGTCACTATCATCGTCATCACTTTTTTCATCAATATCAATATTCGCCATTAACAGCTCAATTGATCACTATCATTGTCACTATCGTTGTCAGTCATATCGCCATCACCGTTTTCATCATCCGTCACCACCAGTATAAGTCATCATTTTCACTGTCATCGTCACCATTACAGCTGGGTCACTATCAATCACTCTTATCATTATCATCGTCACCATCATCACTGTCTGTGTCATCGTCTCCCACATTGGCATCCTTATATTGACTGGCAAAATTACCTGATTGGGTCGTAAAAATCATGTCCTCTACTTTAATCAATGGCGGAGCTAGAATTACACTTCACACAAAATTACTTCCTCTTCCTCTCTTATTTCGTTCTCTTGTTTCTCATTTTATCATTCCTTCACCTTTCCTGTTCGGTTTCTTTCTACTCTTGTGTCACCTGCGTCTCGAGAAATCACCAACAGCTTGAGTGGAAAGTCTGGGTTCCCTTAAGCAGACACAAGATGGAGTCTCCGCCTGAACGAAACTCCTGAGATTTACGGTCAAAAAATTGATCCTTCACGACTTGTTGAATGAATCATGTTGGGCTTAACTTTTATTATTTTTATACCATTTTAAGTATATGGATACATTTCCAACATATGGATTATATATTTAGGACACATTTCGTTCGCCGGCAGTTTCATCAAGTCATACCTGGACATAATGGAAGGAAGAGTGAATGTAAGTACACACACACACACACATATATATATATATATATATATATATATATATATATATATATATATATATATATATATATATATATATATATATATTATATATATATATATATATATATATATATATATAACTTACGATTTTGGCTTAAATAGCAACGCTCGTCTTGTCAAATAAGGCAAGCGAACATTTGTGTATGCAATAATTTCGCAAAGATCATTATGATCCTGAAGAAAGAAATATATTTAATTGTGTTTCTTTATAACTAAATTACTGTAAACTTATCTAAAATACATTTAGTTGGATTAGGCTAAATTAAATTGCTCTTGTTTTAATAAGGTTAGGTAAGTTTTCTAAGGTTCTTTTGGTACAAAACTGTTATACTAACATTAATGAAAAAAATATATATCTTTAAACTTATAAGAGAAAATTTTAAAAAGGACTTAATTTTAAATGAGTTCTTGCTAATTGACCAATTTTGCCAATTCGGCACGACACACACACACACACACACAGGGCCAGGAGCTATGACTCGACCCCTGCAACCACAACTAGGTGAGTACACACACACACACACACACACACACACACGCCCCCGTTGGCCTAGTGGGTAAAGCTCTTGCTTCACGCACGGAGGGGCCGGGTTCAATTCCCGGTGGGGCAGAAACATTTCGAAGTGTTTCCTTACATACACACACATATATACAACAGGCCTAGTGTCTAATTGACATGTGCCTAGGACAAAATGGTAACTAACTAACTAACATACACACACACACTCAAGTCTGACACAAAGCTGTTGTACAGCCACATCAGGAGGAAAACAGCAGTCAAGGATCAGGTAATCACGCTGAGGAAGGAAGGTGGGGAGTTCACAAGAAACGACCAAGAGGTATGTGAGGAGCTCAACATGAGATTTAAAGAAGTATTTACAGAGGAGACAGGAAGGACTCCAGGAATTCAGAATAGGGAGGTACACCAACAAGTGCTGGATGAAATACACACAACCAAGGAGGAGGTGAAGAAGCTGCTATGTGAACTCCATACCTCAAAATCGGTGGGACCTGCTAACAATATTTCTCCTTGGATCCTTAGAGAAGGAGCAGAGATGTTAAGTGTGCCACTAACAAAAATCTTCAACACATCCATTGAAACTGGGCAACTACCTGAGGTGTGGAAGATGGCAAATGTAGTCCCAATTTTTAAGAAAGGAGACAGACACGAGGCATTAAACTACAGACCAGTGTCACTGACATGTATAGTATGCAAAGTCATGGAGAAGATCGTCAGGAGGAGAGTGGTGGAGCACCTAGAAAAGACACAATCTTATAAACGACAACCAGCATGGTTTCAGGGAAGGAAAATCCTGTGTCACAAACCTACTGGAGTTTTATGACAAGGTAACAGAAGTAAGACACGAGAGAGAGGGGTGGATAGACTGCACTTTCTTGGATTGCAAGTAGGCGTTCGACACAGTTCCTCACAAGAGGTTAATGCAAAAGCTAGAGGATCACGCACACGTAACAGGAAAGGCACTTCAATGGATCAGAGAATATCTGACAGGGAGGCAACAATGAGTCATGGTACGTGACGAGGTGTCAGAGTGGGCACCTGTGACGAGTGGGGTTCCACAAGGGTCAGTCCTAGGACCTGTACTGTTTTTGGTATATGTGAATGACATAACGGAAGGGATAGACTCAGAAGTGTCCCTGTTTGCAGATGATGTGAAGTTGATGAGAAGAATTAAATCAGTTGAGGATCAGGCAGGACTACAAAGAGACCTAGACAGGCTACAAGCCTGGTCCAGTAAATAGCTCCTTGAATTTAACCCTGCCAAATGTAAAGTCATGAAGATCGGGGAAGGGCAAAGAAGACGGCAGACATAGTATAATCTAGGTGGCCAAAGACTGCAAACCTCACTCAAGGAAAAAGATCTTGGGGTGAGTATAATACCGAGCACATCTCCTGAGGCACACATCAATCAGATAACTGCTGCAGCATACGGGCGGCTGGCAAACCTAAGAATAGCGTTCCAATACCTCACTAAGGAATTGTTCAAGACTCTGTACACCATATACGTCAGGCCCATACTGGAGTATGCAGCACCAGTTTGGAACCCACACCTGGTCACGCACGTCAAGAAATTAAAGAAAGTGCAAAGGTTTGTGTGAAGGTTGTTGCCAATCTTCTTAGGAAAAGTATAATAGAAAAAAGACAATAATAATAACAATAAACACTTTATTTTAATAGAAAGAAATATAAATAATAAATAGGTAGTAGGTTGGTAGACAGCAACCACCCAGGGAGGTACTACCATCCTGCCAGGTGACTGTGAAACAGAAACCTGAAACTGTTTTACATGATGGTAGGATTGCTGGTGTCTTTTTTTCTGTCTTATAAACATGCAAGATTTCAGGTACGTCTTGCTACTTCTACTTACACTTAGGTCACACTACGCAAACATGTACACGTTTATGTATACACACTCATCTGAGTTTTCTTTGATTTTATCTTAATAGTTCTTGTTATTATTGTTTTTCCTTTCATATCCATGGGGAAGTGGAATAAGAATCTTTCCTCCGTAAGCCATGCGTGTTTTAAAAGTCAACTAAAATGCGGGAACAATGGGCTAGTAACCCCTTTTCCTGTATAGCTTACTAAAAAGAAAAAGAAGAAAACCGTCAAAGTGGGATGTTTGAATGTGCGTGGATGTTGTGCGAATGATAAGAAAGACATGATTGTAGATGTTATGAATGAAAAGAAGCTGGATGTCCTGGCTTTAAGTGAGACAAAGCTGAAGGGGGTAGGAGAGTTTCAGTGGGGATAAATAAATGGGATTAGGTCAGGGGTTTTAAATAGAGTTAGAGCTAAAGAAGGAGTGGCAATAATGTTGAAAAATCAGTTATGGCAGGTAAAGAAGGAATATAAATGTATAAATTCAAGGATTATGTGTAGTAAAATAAAGGTTGGATGTGAAAAGTGGGTTATAGTAAGTGTTTATGCACCTGGAGAAGAGAGAAGTGTAGAGGAGAGAGAGAGAGATTTTGGGAAATGTTAAGTGAGTGTGTGGGGAGTTTTGAACCAAGTGAGAGAGTAATTGTGGTTGGGGATCTTAATGCTAAAGTGGGTAAAAATGTTGTGGAGGAAGTAGTAGGTAAATTTGGGGTGCCAGGGGTAAATGTAAATGGGGAACCATTAATTGAGCTATGTGTGGAAATAGGTTTTTTAATAAGTAATACATATTTTATGAAAAAGAGGATAAATAAATATACAAGGTATGATACAGCACGTAAGGAAAGTAGTTTGTTGGATTATGTATTGGTGGATAAAAGGTTGATGGGTAGGCTTCAGGATGTACATGTTTGTAGAGGGGCAACAGATATATCAGATCATTATTTGGTTGTAGCTACAGTTAGAGTAAAAGGTAGATGGGACAAAAAGAAAATGGCAACAGCAAGTAAGAGAGAGGTAAAGTGTATAAACTAAGGGAAGAGGAAGTTAGGGTGAGATATAAGCAACTATTGGCAGAAAGGTGGGCTAGTGCAAGCATGAGTAGTGGGGGGGTTGAAGAGAGTTGGGATAGTTTTAAAAATGCAGTATTAGAATGTGGGGCAGAAGTTTGTGGCTATAGGAGAGTGGGTGCAGGAGGAAAGAGGAGTGAGTGGTGGAATGAAGAAGTAAAGGGTGTGATAAAAGAGAAAAAGGTAGCTTATGAGAGGTTTTTACAAAACAGAAGTGTTAATAGAAGAGCAGAGTATATGGAGAGTAAAAGAAAGGTGAAGAGAGTGGTGAGAGAGTGCAAAAGAAGAGCGGATGAAAGAATGGGAGAGGCTCTGTCAAGAAATTTTGCTGAAAACAAGAACATTTTTTGGAGTGAGATAAACAAGGTAAGAAAGCCTAGGGAACAAATGGATTTGTCAGTTAAAAACAGAGTAGGGGAGTTTAATAGACGGGGAGCTGGAGGTATTGGGTAGATGGCGGGAATATTTTGAGGAACTTTTAAATGTTGATGAAAAAAGGGAGGCGGTAATTTCATGTACTGGCCAGGGAGGTACAACATCGTTTAGGAGTGAAAGAAGAGCAGGATGTGAGTGTGGGGGAGGTGCGTGAGGCATTACGTAGAATGAAAGGGGATAAAGCAGCTGGAACTGACAGGATCATGACAGAAATGTTAAAAGCAGGGGGGGGATATAGTGCTGGAGTGGTTGGTATATTTGTTTAATAAATGTATGAAAGAGGGGAAGGTACCTAGGGATTGGCAGAGAGCATGTATAGTTCCTTTATATAAAGGGAAGGGGATAAAAGAGAGTGTAAAAATTATAGGGGAATAAGTTTAATGAGTATACCAGGTTAAGTGTATGGCAGGGTTATTATTGAAAGAATTATCGGTAAGACTAGAGTAGGATTGCAGATGAGCAAGGAGGCTTTAGAGTGGGTAGGGGATGTGTAGATCAAGTGTTTACAGTGAAGCATATATGTGAACAGTATTTAGATAAAGGTAGAGAACTTTTTATTGTATTTATGGATTTAGAAAAGGCATATGATAGAGTGGATAGGGGAGCAATGTGGCAAATGTTGCAAATGTATGAAATAGGTAGTAAGTTACTGAAGGCTGTAAAGAGTTTTTATGAGGATAGTGAGGCTCAGGTTAGGGTGTGTAGGAGAGAGGGAGATTACTTCCCGGTAAAAAGACAGGGATGTGTAATGTCACCATGGTTGTTTAATATATTTATAGATGGGGTTGTAAAAGAAGTAAATGCTAGGGTGTTGGGGAGAGGGGTGGGATTAAATTATGGAGAATTAAATGCAAAATGGGAGTTGACACAGTTACTTTTTGCTGATGATACTGTGCTTATGGGAGATTCTAAAGAAAAGTTGCAAAGGTTAGTGGACGAGTTTGGGAGAGTGTGTAAAGGTAGAAAGTTAAAAGTGAACATAGATAAGAGTAAGGTGATGAGGGTATCAAACGATTTAAATAAAGAAAAATTGGATATCACATTGGAGAGAGGGATTATGGAAGTAAATGTTTTCAGATATTTGGGAGTTGACGTGTCAGCGGATGGGTTTATGAAGGATGAGGTTAACCATAGAATTGATGAAGGAAAAAAGGTGAGTGGTGCATTGAGGTATCTGTGGAGACAAAAACGTTATCCATGGAGGCAAAGAAGGAATGTACGAAAGTATAGTGGTACCAACACTCTTATATGGGTGTGAAGCATGGGTTGCAAATGCTGCAGCGAGGAGGAGGCTGGAGGCAGTGGAGATGTCCTGTCTAAGGGCAATGTGTGGAGTTACTAAAAGTATTTTGTCAGAGGGCTGAAGAGGGGTTGTTGAGGTGGTTTGGTCATTTAGAGAGAATGGATCAAAGTAGAATGACTTGGAGAGCGTATAAATCTGTAGGGAAAGGAAGGCGGGGTAGGGGTCGTCCTAGAAAAAGTTGGAGGGAAGGGGTAAAGGAGGTTTTATGGGCGAGGGGCTTGGACTTCCAGCAAGCATGTGTGAGCGTGTTAGAAAGGAGTGAATGGAGACGAATGGTTTTTGGGACATGACGATCTGTTGGAGTGTGAGCAGGGTAACATTTTGTGAAGGGATTCAGGGAAACCAGTTAATTGATTTAGTTGGACTTGAGTCCTGGAAAGGGGAAGTACAATGCCTGCACTTTAAAGGAGGGGTCTGAGATAGTGACAGCTGGGAGGGACTATTCTCAGCTGTCGTATCTGAGCTCCTCTGCAAAGACAGTGATTATGTATGAGTGTGGTGAAAGTGTTGAATGATGATAAAAGTATTTTCTTTTTGGGGATTTTCTTTCTTTTTGGGTCACCCTGCCTCGGTGGGAGACGGCCGACTTGTTGAAAAAAAAATACGTAAATATGACTATAATAATCCTATCTTAAGAAAATTGAAAACAAAAATATATAACTGATCCAAAGCTAGGTATTTACAGTTGGACGTAGATAACTGTGTTGATCTTGTTAACACAGTAGCTATGAATCGATATTAGACTCCATGTTGTTGGTGCATCGATGAAGGTTAACTCCCACTCTGTTGAAGGATGTTTCCCACAAATCCAACAGAGTTTCCACATCCACAATAATGTCACAAATGATATCAGGGACTCAGGTGAAGGTTGTCCCCTGGTAAAGTACAGTTGCCTGGGGTTTCTAGAGTGTAGACTTAGGAACTACTGGCGTAGTGAAGAATTGGTGGTAAAGACTCTCACTTGGTGAGTACGCCGGCCCCCCACTCAGCCTTGAATCCGATGATCCGTGTGGAAACAGAAGACTGTGGAAGAAACCAAAAGAATTACTTACCACTCTAATATTTATTCACATAGTAGGCATAAGGCCTTTAAAAGAAATGGTGAAACCGTAATAAATAACTTTACCAAAAGCCAAGGAAGGGCAGAGCAGGAGTTAATGTTGCTAAAAATGAGTGAAGCTCTTGCACATAAAAGAATTAAGATAAGAGCAGCTGTGAAGTACTTACAGTGAGGTCGGGCGTGGTCAGTCGAGTGATTTAACCTGTGGCCGGAGCTTAGCATTACACCTCTCACCGGGTGGAAAAGGGGGGGGGGGTATAGCGGGAGTTAGACACTCACCCCACCTCAACAATCAGAGTACCAATCAACCATCACTCTACATACCTTCACGCTTTCATCACTTCTATCTATGGACTTTTCCCTCACAGTTTGCAACAAGACTAGTCCCAGAGCTAAGGGGATTGTACAACGAAGAAAGGTTAAAGGAAATCGGCCTGACGACACTAGAGGACAGGAGGGTTAGAGGAGACATGATAACGACATATAAAATACTGCAAGGAATAGATAAGGTGAAGACTCCTATGAGTTAAAGAGATGTTAGGAAGTATTTCTTCAGTCATAGAGTTGTCAGGAAGTGGAATAGTCTAGAAAGTGACGTAGTGGAGGCAGGAACCATACATAGTTTTAAGACGAGGTTTGATAAAGCTCATGACGCAGGGAGAGAAAAGACCTAGTAGCAATCAGTGAAGAGGTGGGGCCAGGAGCTATGACTCGACCCCTGCAACCACAAATATAGGATTGTCAAGTATTTTAAGTCTAATGATCATAAGAACGTAAGAATGGATGAACACTGCAGCAGGCCTTCTGTCCTACACTAAGCAAATCCTTCAAAAATCCAGCCATTACCTCCCACACATTTATCCAGCCTATTCCCAAAGCTGTTCTTGAAGCTGATCCAATTACTCATCAAAGGCAAGTACTACCCTAATCAAACCCAATCCTTCTCACTACAATTTTCATCTAACCTATTTTAAAATCTTCCCAAGGTATTAGTTTCTATGAAACCACTTGGCAGATTGTTCAACGTATCGAATATTCTGTTTGAAAACCTGCATATTCGTATGTCCTATCCAAATCTATATTTATCTAATTTAAATTCGGTAGTTCGTGTTCTTTCTTGATTCGATATCTTCAGTACATTATATGCATCGAATTTGTTTATGCCTGACTTCTATTTAAATACCTCAATGATATCCTTCTCTCATTCTACATCTCTCAACAGAGTGAAGATTCAAGGTTCTCGATCTTTCCTCGCATGATAAATTCCTTAAACATGTTATTCAATGCATTTATATGTATTCTGTAGTATGGCGAGCAAAAGTGAGCTGCATAGTCTGAGAGTGGACGTACTTTTGCACTCCTGTTTATTATACTTATTGATGTAAATCCAAGTAAGCTTTTAGCATTATTGCGCACACTTTGGCTTCAGATTTCTACTTACCATGTCTCCAAAGTTTTTTTTTTTTCACATTCTGTATGATCAAGCTCAACATCACCTAGTATATAAATATGAGGATCAATTTCACTCCCAAATCCTGAACCAAAAAAAAATAAGAAAAATTGTGTGCCACGCACTGGCACAGCCACACACACACACACGAACACACACACACGAACACACACACACGAACACACACACATACACACACACACACACACACACACACACACACACACACACACACAGATTAGAAGAGGAACTAAAAATCTAAAACAGCCCAAATAACTAAAAAGCAATGTGAACATGGTATCAGAAACTGCTACCTCAGCCACAAATAGGGGGACTGTAGGGAACGAAGGAATGAAACTGTATGCAAAGGCCCTATCAGAGGATCACATCAGGAACAATCGAGGGGAGTGTAGAAAAAGGAAGAGCTAAACTATACGTAGAAGCCCTAACAGACCACAGCAGTGCACAGAGAAAGTTGAGAAGGGAGAACGACAGACCACTGCGCCCAGGGACAACAGACAGTGAAGAGATTGAAGAAAGGAAAGCTGCAATGGAGGCAACTAAATCGAATCAGGGGATAAATAGGGATATGCAGTGGGAGAATAAAAGAAAGAGATCAGTCTTTGTTTATGGGCTCCAAGAAGTTGAAGGGAAAACTTATGAAGCAAGAAGACAAGGGGAGAAAAAATCGATTTAAAGCATCATGAAAGCAATAGGAAAAGATGACATGACTCAGATGGCAAATTTTCTGAGAATAGGGGAGTTTGTAAGAAGAAGAATCCGGCCAGTCAAAGTGATTTTCAAGGCAAGACTAACAGACATGTCAGCGTACCAGAGTGTGTATCTCGACCGTGACTGAACGTGAGAAGAAAGGCAGAAACTGAAAGAGAGGGTACAAAGACGAAAGGAGGAAAGAGAGGTGAAGATGGAGATGGACAGGAGAACCCAGACTCAGAAGGAAGCTCAAATACAACCTCCCTCACAATCACCTACAGAAGCCCTCCAACCAGGAGAACACCAAGGCAACCAAACACTAACCCAAAAACACACATGCCATACCCAATGCTCCCACCCACCTCATTACAAACTCCACCTTCACAGCAACCACCCATAGTTCCTCATCAGGTCTCCCGCTTTCCCATCCCCAACGTACCTCCCAGACTACAGTTTTAGAAAAGAAGTTGATGGTTTGGTATACAAATGCAGATGGAATAATAAATAAATGTGAGGAGTGTCATGAAAGAATCAAGGAGACATCCCCAGACATAATAGCACTCACAGAAACGAAACTCACCAGGATGATAACAAATGCAATCTTTCCACCTGGATATCAAATCATCAGGAAAGATAGATGGAGCAGAGGGGGAGGAGGAGTTGCACTGCTCATTAAAAACTGGTGGGGATTTGAGGAATTGGAAGGAATGAATGGAATGGGCGAAAGGGACTACACAGTAGGAACAATCCAGTCTGAGGGCCATAAGGTGGTAATTGCTGTAATGTACAACCCGCCACAGAACTGCAGGAGGCCAAGAGAAGAATACGACGAGAGCAACAGAACAATGGTAGACACACTAGCTGAGGTGGCCAGAAGAGCTCACATGGGGAGAGCAAAGTTACTAGTTATGGGTGATTTCAATCACAAGGAGACTGATTGGGAAAACCTGGAGCCCCATGGGGGTCCGGAATCATGGAGAGCCAAGATGATACCTGGAGCCCCATGGGGGTCCGGAATCATGGAGAGCCAAGATGATAGATGTAGTGCTGGAAAGCCTCATGCATCAGTATCCTTGAGACACTACCAGAGAGAGAGGTGAGGATGATCCAGCAAGACTGGACCTAGTATTCACCTTGAGTAGTTCGGACATCGAGGATATTATGTACGAAAGCCCCCTTGGAGCTAGTGATCATGTGGTTCTGTACTTTGAATACATTGTTGTGGTACAAGTGGAGAAGATAGCAGGAATTGGACGTTAGAAGCCAAACTTCAAAACGGGAGACTACACAGCCAAGAGGAACTTCTTGCAAGACGTTTAGTGGGAAAGAGAACTGACTGGAAAACCAGTATGTATAAGAAATGATGGACTACGTGACTACAAAATGCGAGGAGGCAGAGGAGAGGCTTGTTCCCAATGGAAACAGAAATAATTGGAAAACCAGAACGAGTTCTTGGTTCACCCAAAAGTGTAGGGAGGCAAAAACTAAGTGCACTAGAGAATGGAAAAGTAAAGAAGACAAATGACCCAGGTAAACTAAGAGATTAGCCGAGGAGCCAGAAACGAATATGCTCAAATAAGAAGGAAGATTCAGCTGTTGTATAGCCTAATCAGGAGGAAAGCAACAGTCAAGGACCAGGTAATCAGACTGAGGAAGGAAGGTGAGGAGTTCACAGGAAACGACGAAGAAGTTTGCAAGGAGTTCAACATGAGATTTGAAGAAATATTTACAGTGGAGACAGGAAGGATTCCAGGAAGTCAGAATAGGGAGGTACACCAACAAGGAATACACCAACAAGTACTGTATGAAATTCACACAACCGAGGAGGAGGTGAAGTAGCTGCTATGTGAACTTGATACCTCAAGGGCGGTGGGACCTGGACAACATCTCTCCGTGGGTCCTTAGAGAAGGAGCAGAGATGCTGTGTGTGTCACTAACACAAACCTTCAACACATCCATTGATACTGGGAAACTACCTGAGGTGTGGAAGATAGCAAATGTAGTCCCAATTTTTAAGAAAGGAGACAGGCACGTGGCATTAAACTACAGACCTGTGTCACTGACGTGTATGGTTTGCAAAGTCATGGAGAAGCGACCAGTGAAGAGGCGGGGTTAGGAGCTATGACTTGGCCCCTGCAACCACAAATAGTTGAGTACAAATTGGTGAGTACACGATGGAAATAAATGGTATAAAATACCGACACAGTGTAAAAATAAACACAAGCAGTATACATGGAACATCTGTAAGCCGAGCGATTTTCCACTATTATTCCCTCTTCTGTCACCTGGCTCCGTTATGTTGACGACATTCTCATCATAACTCCCAGACGCTTCAACGTTCAAGCTCTCCAACACAAGCTCAACCAGGTCGAGCCATCAATCCAGTTTACACTAGAAGAAGAAGTCGACAACACTCTTCCTTTCCTTGATGTTCTTCTCTGCAAAGCTGACCAAGATCTTCGTTTTAAAGTCTATCGGAAACCTACCAACCAACACGATCTTCTCCACTTCTACTCTCACCACGACACCAAAACTAAACGTGGTGTAATTATAGGCTGTTTTTTCCTGCGTTCACACAGAATCTGCAGCAATGAGTTCCTTGAGGGAGAATGCTCTCTAATTGAACAAGTATTTTCTAAACTTCACTATCCTCGTCACTTCATTAGAGACTGCAGACGCCGGGCATATAACATCTTTAACACACCCAGAGAAGACATTGCCGAGAGGAGATACATAGTCCTCCCCACCAACTTCTTTGCCAAACTCGTTTCCAACATCTTTTCCAATACCTCATTCCAAGTATCTACTTCCATATCCACCACCATCAAGGACATTACCAGTAATAGACAGTTCAAGCTTCAATCCTCTGCAAATTATATGTGGGCGAAACATCCAGAGACCTCCAAACACGTATTTCAGAACACCAGTACGCAGGCAGATCTGACGATTTAAGGAATGCCTGTGTTCAACACCGAACACTCAATACAGCAGAATCCTGGAATCATCATTTATCTGTATATCCAACAACTTCAACCAAAACAACGGCTTCTATAACATAGCTGAACCCCATGCCAAGAAACTTCTTCATCGTTATCCCGCATAACTACATACGCACCCGCCAGTCCCGTGCAGGTCCTTATCAGGTCCAACCTACCCGGCAGTCTCCACCTGACTCCATCATATACATACTCACGTACCTTTCACCCAGTTAGTTTCGCCCACTGTGTGGGCGAAACCTTGTCAATAAATAATCACATTATACTGATCATGTGTTTTTATTTTTCCATTATTGAGTACGCACACACACACACACAGTATATGATGTTTGTCGTAACAATCTATAACACATTTCCTGTTTTCTGAATAATCTACAATTATAATCCTATTCCTTAAAAATTCATTGTCAAATAAATATATGTACAGCAGAGAGACCTGTCTCTTGCACACTTCTCTGCCACTCGCTGCCTTACCCCTATCCACCCCACAACTTTCCATAATCCTACTTTATTGCTCATCTATTTGTTTTGTGTTGAAGTGTCTTCATTAGTTATAATTCTGTAATATTGATGCTTGATAATGTCAGTGGTAGCGAGTGATGGCTCCTCTATCCCCTCCTCTTCCACTTCATCAACACTCTTGATTCCTGCTGTAGACACACTACTAATAATCTGTCAGAGTATATACTAAAATTAAAAGTTTACTTTAATTCCCATTTTAGGGATCATTGTGTTCTTAATATTACATACGAACATAAAAATGAAGGAACAATGCATCAAACCAACTGGCCAAACCCAGCAGGACTTATTCAACTTAAACACTTCTCACTCGTATTACTAACTTATTTTTAAAGCTACCATTGCAAGGTATTAGTGTCAGTAACCCAGGCATAGATTGTTGTTGGTTATTTTGCTGTACTGGTGAATTACAGCGTAAACTACTGTTTATGCAGCTGATAGGCAATGGCGCTAATTGAAATTGACTACTTTCCTAAAGCGTCAAACCCTGTAGAGTATTCAGTAATTAAATGTCAAATATAACTATCATTACATGACACTGAAGTTAACTTTGGGTAAATTTGAATGTGAGTGAGAAGGGGATGGATAAGGGGTAGCAGCCTGGCAAGGGTCAGTGAGCCTTCTGCTGTGCTTCTCAATGCTTAAGTCTCACGAAATCGTAATAGCACGATTGCAAACAAAACACAGAACAAGTGAGGCTCGAACCCACGGCAAGTGAGTCTTAAATTTCGCCGGCCAGTGTGTTAACCATGGGGTCAACACCGACCAAACAAGATTCACCTAACCAGGTATATATCAATACCCCAAGGAAATATTAGCATGTTTTAATTCACTACTTGTAATGTGTGAGTTTCCCAGTACAAAAACCGCCAGTACCCGTTATCAGTTTTACGATAATATATCTTATTTTGGCTACAATAAAATAACCAATTATTATGATTTCAAAAGCAAAATGAACGTATAATTTGCTGATGGAGAGAGAGAGAAGGAGAAGAGAGAAGAGAGAAGAGAGAGAAGGAGAGATAGAGAGAGAAGGAGAGAGAGAGAAGGAGAGAGAGAAAGAAGGAGAGAGAGAGAGAAGGAGAGAGAGAGAGAAGGAGAGAGAGAGAGAGAAGGAGAGAGAGAGAGGAGAGAGAGAGAGAAGGAGAGAGAGAGAGAGAAGGAGAGAGAGAGAAGGAGAGAGAGAGAAGGAGAGAGAGAGAGAAGGAGAGAGAGAGAGAGAGAGAGAGGAGAGAGAGAGAGGAGAGAGAGAGAGGAGAGAGAGAGAGAGAGAGAGAGAGAGAGAGAGAGAGAGAGAGAGAGAGAGAGAGAGAGAGAGAGAGAGAGAGAGAGAGAGAGAGAGAGAGTCTGGAACATATTCGTACAGCATTATGATGTCAACGATATAAAGTCAGTTGATCAAATGAAATTGCTGGTCCACAGATGGCTCCAACTTCATCCTGTTCCCTATTTGTATGTCTCATAACAATAAAAATTATTTTAAATGAGGTGATGTAGGTAACTGCTCTTAGCTTGTAAGTAAAGTTAGGAATCCTTAATCAAACCTTGTTAAACCCTGTGTAAAGAGAGAGGGAGAGAGAAAGTGATGAGAGACTCCTTCAACAATACTTGTTCCATACTCTGTATCACTCATAAACACCTCACAAACTTTCAAAATGCCAATGTTGTCATCAATAAATCAGGCCTATTTCACGGCCGCTGTCTATTATGAACTCTCATCTTTGCTACTAACACCACTGCTGAATACGCTATATACCTTGGTTAGGGATACCTACTAGTCATTTAAGAAGAAACTGCCTGAACCGAAAAGTATTCTGTTAAATATGTCCTAGTGTTTGCTCAGCTGTTTTTTAAACCATCACTCAGAATACAAGTAGATTTATGACTTCGGAAATGTTTGCCCAAGTACAATTCAGACCTCCACCTCAGGGAGCACCTGGAGTATACCTCGTGCAGCACCTGGAGTATACCTCGTGCAGCACATGGAGTATACCTCGTGCAGCACATGGAGTATACCTCGTGCAGCACATGGAGTATACCTCGTGCAGCACCTGGAGTATACCTCGTGCAGCACCTGGAGTATACCTCGTGCAGCACCTGGAGTATGCCTCGTGCAGCACCTGGAGTATACCTCGTGCAGCACATGGAGTATACCTCGTGCAGCACCTGGAGTATACCTCGTGCAGCACCTGGAGTATACCTCGTGCAGCACCTGGAGTATACCTCGTGCAGCACCTACCCTCACCCACCACATACACTGTTTTGTATTCCTTATATTGGATTGGAAAAGTCACTGGATGTCAATACGCCCCTTTAATAAATGTCCTAGTACCTGAATATGTCTTTCATATATCCTTGTAGGTGGTAATAACCATTTGTTACCTCAGAGAGAGAGAGAGCGAGAGAGAGAGCGGTGGTGGTAGGACGTGTTACAGTGTGCTCCACAAGTTTTATTAATTATTACTTATTAAGGAAAGTTGGGGAGGAAAAAATGTTCAGGGACATTGAACTACCTACAACACACCAGTATAGGTAAGTCAGTTCCTTCATAGAAATGAATAGCAGCGAAATCAGTGATATTTAAGTGCCCCGTGGCCTGGTGGCTAAAGGTCTCGCTTCACACGGCGAGAGTCCGGGATCGATTCCCGCCTAGGGTAGAAACATTGGACGTGTTTCTTTACACCGGTTGTTTCACCCATCAGTAAAATGGGTACCTGGGTGTTAGTCGACTGGTGTGGGTCGCATCCTGGGACAAAACTGACCTTATTTGCCCGAAATGCTCTGCATAACAAGCGGCTTTCTATATAGTAGTATGTTATTGATGTCAGCTAGGCCGTATACCTTATACATGTACTTGTAGAAATAAAGATATTATTATTATTATTATTATTATTATTATTATTATTATTATTATTACGTTACGGTGAACAAGTGTAGTGTGAGGGAGTGCTGGCAGGCCTACGGTATTACATCACTATTACTTTCACAGTGAATATAGAATATTCTCTCTGTAGTGCTTTGTAATAACATCTGGGTGTTTATAACAACGTGTTGTGGAAAATATTCAAACAGTTTTCCATTGAAGGCAACACTCTCACTACACCTCACCCACTACCACCCACCAACACTAGTGCCACACCTCACCCACTACCACCCACCAACACTAGTGCCACACCTCACCCACTACCACCCACCAACACTAGTGCCACACCTCACCCACTACCACCCACCAACACTAGTGCCACACCTCACCCACTACCACCCACCAACACTAGCGCCACACCTCACCCACTACCACCCACCAACACTAGTGCCACACCTCACCCACTACCACCCACCAACACTAGTGCCAAACCTCACCCACTACCACCCACCAACACTAGTGCCACACCTCACCCACTACCACCCACCAACACTAGTGCCACACCTCACCCACTACCACCCACCAACACTAGTGCCACACCTCACCCACTACCACCCACCAACACTAGTGCTACACCTCACCCACTACCACCCACCAACACTAGCGCCACACCTCACCCACTACCACCCACCAACACTAGCGCCACATCTCACCCACAACCACCCACCAACACTAGCGCCACACCTCACCCACTACCACCCACCAACACTAGCGCCACACCTCACACACTACCACCCACCAACACTAGCGTCACACCTCACCCACTACCACCCACCAACACTAGCGTCACACTTCACCCACTACCACCCACCAACACTAGCGCCACACCTCACCCACTACCACCCACCAACACTAGCGCCACATCTCACCTACTACCACCCACCAACACTAGCGTCACACCTCACCCACTACCACCCACCAACACTAGCGCCACATCTCACACACTACCACCCACCAACACTAGCGCCACACCTCACCCACTACCACCCATCAACACTAGCGCCACACCTCACCCACTATCACCCACCAACACTAGCGCCACATCTCACCCACTACCACAACACTAGCACCACATCTCACCCACTACCACCCACCAACACTAGCGCCACACCTCACCCATTACCACCCACCAACACTAGTGCCACACCTCACAAATTACCACCCTCCAACACTAGCGCCACACACCCACTACCACCCACCAACACAAGCGCCACATCTCACCCACTACCACCCACCAACACTAGCGCCACACCTCATACATTACCACATACCAACACTAGCGCCACATCTCACCCACTACCACCCACCAACACTAGAGCCACATCTCACCCACTACCACCCACCAACACTAGAGGCACATCTCACCCACTACCACCCACCAACACTAGCGCCACATCTCACCCACTACCACCCACCAACACTAGCACCATATCTCACCCACTACCACCCACCAACACTAGCGCCACATCTCACCCACTACCACCCACCAACACTAGCGCCACACTCACCCACTACCACCCACCAACACTAGCGCCACACCTCACCCACTACCACCCACCAACACAAGCGCCACATCTAACCCACTACCACCCACCAACACTAGCGCCACACCTCATACATTACCACCCACCAACACTAGCGCCACATCTCACCCACTACCACCCACCAACACTAGAGCCACATCTCACCCACTACCACCCACCAACACTAGAGGCACATCTCACCAACTACCACCCACCAACACTAGCGCCATATCTCACCCACTACCACCCACCAACACTAGCGCCATATCTCACCCACTACCACCCACCAACACTAGCGCCATATCTCACCACCCACGAACACTAGCGCCACATCTCACCCACTACCACCCACCAACACTAGCGCCACACCTCACCCACTACCACCCACCAACACTAGCGCCACACCTCACACACTACCACCCCTAAATAATTTATAAATGATTTATAAATAATTTATAAATAACCCGCACATAGAAGAAAGGAGCTTACGAAGACGTTACGGACCGTCTTGGACCATTTGCAAAGTCACACTAACAGAGGAGATAGGTAGGTAGCAGATTCGCCTGTATAATCTCCTGGTCCGGGCCTTTTGCAAGAGGTGACCCGGCCTTGGCTCCCTGTCGTGGGAGTGTTTCAGGCCAAGACCCATTCCCCAACCCCACGGGTCTCGGAGGAAGAATCTAGGCACCTTGGGCTGCCACATAGCAGCAGACGATGTCACGAGGTGGAAAGGCAGCAAGCACTACAGGATCCGTTTGGAGCCACACCCCAGTTTTGGTCATTAAGCGCAAACGCTGGAAGTGCTCAAGAATGCCTCTTGCTGTGTGTGTTGCTGCTGCTACTACTTCACTTGTCTGTTGCACTCGCCTGACAGAGAGGAGAGAAGGGGGCAGAATATATAGGCCAGCAGACAGGGATGAGACAAGAGTAGGACAGGAAGTAGAGGTACTGCAGGAAAGCTAGGGACCCACAAAGGGTAGGAACAAAAACACAGAAGGTGGGAAATAAGAACCAAATACCCAAGGCAGAAGAAAGAAAACCTAAAGAAGAAAGAAGAAAAATGGAAGGGGGAAGAGGAAGAACGATAAAAAATAATCAGGTTAAGTCACGGGTGTTCTGAGGTTTGGAACATTTTACAATGTAATGGGAAAGGAAAGCATCTACAGAGACAAAGCCACGACTAAGATTCAAACAAGGAAAATTGTGTATAAGGGAGGATTCAACCAGACGGCGACTGTGAAAGTCAGAAGTAGGGTAGACAGTTTTAGCAGAAGACCAATCAATAGGATTGTTGGTGTCGGCAAGCCTAACACTACTTTTGTGCTCCTTGAGTCTGTCAGAAAGAGATCGGCCAGTTTCTCCAAAGTACTGAAGGGTACAGGAGGAACAGGAAATCGAGTAGACACCAGGAGAATCTATAGAGGGAGGAGAGGTATGAAATAAATTGGTGCGAAGAGTGTTAGTCTGGCGAAAAGTAAGTTTGATGTCTAAGGAACGGAGAGAGTTGTTGAGATTAGAAAGACTGGAAATGTAGGGAAGGCAGAGGACAGGAGAGTTCGCAGGAGTAGAGAGTTTGGAAGAGAAGAAAGTCCTTTTAGCACGTGAGTAGGCAGAGTTTATGAAATGGGAAGGGTAGCCAAGACGGGAAAATGAATTACGAAGAGTGTCAATTTCCGATTCAAGGAACTGAGGACCACAAATGCGGAGAGCACAGAGAAAGAGGAAGATAAGAACACTTTTCTTGACAGAGGAAGCATGATAAGAAAAGTAGTGAATATACATGTCACTGTGCATAGGCTTGCGGTACACGGGAAAGGAAAAACCTGTATCTGAGCGGTGGACATAAACATCAAGGAAAGGAAGTAAGGAATTAGATTCCCATTCAGCTTTAAACTTAATGGAAGCGGCAAGATTATTAAGGGCATCGAGAAATGGTTGGAAGAGACTAGAGTAATGAGGCCAAAGAGCATAGCGGAGCCAAAGTGAAGAGCGCACACCAGTAGTAGAAAGAAGAACAGTTTCGAAGTATTTCATATAAAGAATAGCAAGAACAGGAGACAGAGAAGAGCCCATAGTGACACCGAAGGATTGAAAATAATATTTGCCTTGGAAGGAAAAGGTATTTGAGTCCACACAAAGGCGAATAAGATCAACAAAGACATCAGTAGGAGATGAAGTAACCCTTCATTGGTCTTCTCTTTGAGAAAATTTAGGACACCATCAAGAGGGACATTAGTGAAGAGGGACTCAACGTCAAGGTAAAGCATCTTACAGGTCGGGAGAGGACCAACACGTTTAATGAAGTCTTGAGAGTGACGAAGGTGGTCAGGAGAAAAAGTACCAGGAAAGGGAGTGAGGGTTTTGGTCAGCCAAGAAGCAAGAGAATAAGAGACAGAACCTCTAGAGGATATGATGGGACAAAGAGGAATATCAGGTTTGTGAGTTTTGGGAAGGCAATAGAAATAAGGCAGAGAGGGACAGATGACACGAAAACGTTGAAGAAGGTCAAAGTCAGGAGGACAGAGGTCGGAGAGAGTCTTTAGTTTCTTGTTGAAAGTTCTCTTGATGCGATCAAGAGGGTTGGAAACGAGAGGAGCGTAGGTATGTGAGTCAGAGAGCAAGACTTCAGCTTTACGTCGTCGTAAGCTCCTCTCTTCTAAGTGCGGATTATTTGTGTATTGTTTACCTCCCCTATACACTCCCCTCAACCACCTCACCTCACCACTCTCTCCTGCATAACTTCATTGTAATCTTGCAAACTTTCCTCTGTGATGACTTCGCTTCGCAAAATAGCAAGAATATCTTCAGTATCCGGTTATTGTCCCAAAGCTACTGCAGGTTTGTGGATATACTACAAGAGACCTGCCACTTCTTAAATGTCTGGAACCCAAGTATTCCAACTACTGTCACACAGACTGCACGCCAGAAGAAGTCTTTTGTTGTAGCCAGGTGGAATATCTCAGGAGCTTGAAAGACATCCAAGATCCTGTGACATATGTATCAAAAACGAGGCTAGAGCCACAACAGGAAAGTTCAGAGGTGCCTGAGGGACTCCACTCAATTAATCAAGACTGCCCTAATGGGCTGTGTAGTAAAGTTGAAACTAAGATAATCCATCTTGATTCATCATGGGAGATTAGCTGCTCAACAGACGATGACACTGTTGACAAACTCTTTGAAGACTCACAGTGAGAACAACAAATGTGGGGAATTAAGGCAGTGTGTGGGGGGTCATGGCTGGGTCGGGTTAGTGATCCCTTGTTTCAGTCGTGAATCCAACCTGAAGCCTGCCGCTCCACTTTATGGGGTACTTCAATCAATGGGGTACTGAACTTATTCCTCACAGTAGGCAGTGTGGTTGTGACAGGCAGCTGATATGGTAATCTCTGGTCGTGGGGTGTCACCTCTATATACGTGTATACACCTGAATGCATTCACCCACACTCGCGTGGTAGTGTTAGGGGTGGGGGATACCACCGGAGAAATACCTGTGTGAGTCAAACAACTACCTGCTCCAGCTAGTGAGTCCCTTGCCTGTGGTGATCGTATGAGGTACGAGTGTATTCACCATGCAAGGACGCAGAGGGGATGGATTCACGAGGGGCCGTTCCTGCCTATCTAATTAATTAACCTTCTTTAGTAAAGCTTTTGAGGCTGTTGATCACGATAAAGAATTCGATATTGTTTATTTAGATTTTAGTAAGGCTTTTGATAGAGTACCGCACCAGAGACTGTTAAAGAAAGTGGCAGCTCATAGCATTGGGGGAAAAGTGCTGTCATGGATCGAGTCATGGCTCACCAATAGGAAGCAGAGAGTGTGCATAAATGGGGTTAAATCCGAGTGGGGATCTGTAACAAGTGGTGTTCCACAGGGATCAGTCTTACGACCGTTGTTGTTTATAATATATATCAATGACCTTGATGAGGGAATTACTAGTGATATGAGCAAATTCGCCGATGACACGAAGATAGGTAGGATAATTGATTCTAACGTAGATGTCAGGGAACTTCAGGAGGATTTAGACAAACTCAATTCCTGGTCAGAAAAGTGGCAGATGCAGTTCATTGTAGATAAATGCAAGGTTCTGAAGCTCGGGAGTGTCCATAACCCAAGCACTTATAAGTTAAATAACGTAGAACTTAGCCATACAGATTGCGAAAAGGACTTGGGGGTTATGGTAAGCAGCAACCTTAAACCAAGACAGCAATGACTAAGCATACGTAATAAGGCAAACAGATTACTGGGATTTATATCAAGAAGTGTAAGCAACAGAAGTCCAGAGGTTATATTACAGCTTTATACATCGTTAGTAAGACCTCACCTAGATTACGCAGCTCAGTTCTGGTCTCCATATTACAGAATGGATATTAATTCGTTAGAAAACATTCAGCGTAGAATGACTAAATTAATACATAGCATTAGAAATCTTCCGTATGAAGAAAGATTGAAGACCCTTAAATTACATTCACTTGTAAGACGAAGAATGAGGGGAGGCATGATCGAGGTATACAAGTGGAAAATGGGTATTAACAAAGGGGATATATATAAGGTCTTGAGAATATCTCACCAAGAGAGAACCCGCAATAATGGATTCAAATTAGATAAGTTTAGATTTAGAAAGGATACAGGAAAGTATTGGTTTGGAAATAGGGTAGTTGATGAGTGGAACAGTCTGCCTAGTAGGGTTATTGAAGCAAGGACTTTGGGTAGCCTTACATTCCCCCAACTAGGGGTGGGCATAACGGTTCTGGAAAATACCGATATTTTCAACATATTCCTGTTGGAATTTTGTCAGCACTAAGGCACCACAGATAAACAGAGCTCAAAACACTGCAATTAAAAAATCTAATACAACTCCTTTTGTCGCTACAGAGGGAACAGATCCGTTTCCCAGCAACGAAGCAAGCCTTGGATGTATTAACTCTTCTATACTTGACAGTACACCTGTCATTACTGCTTCAACACCTTCCAGTACACCTGCCATCACTGTTCCAACACCTGCCAGTACACCGGACATTACAGCACAAACTCCTGCTGGTACACCTGGCAGCAGTGCTCCATCTGCCAATACCTAGGCAGGTTTTCTCCAGAGACTGATGCAGCTAATAATCAAGTAATCAACACTTTACCTGAATAAGTGATGCGCCAAGGTACGAACAGCTAGGACATATATTGTAGAACAGGACGAGGGCGCGTTAGAGGACGTGGTAGAGGACGTGGTAGAGGACGTGGTAGAGGACGTGGTAGAGGACGTGGTAGAGGATGTGAAAGAGGGCGTGGAAAAATGAGGTAGAGACCCACAGCCGTCTCACCTTCCACAATACAGTCCCAGGAAAACCTTCATCAGTTACATAATCATCAAGCTCACCAATGGCAGAACCTACAGAGAAATCAACTGCTGAAGCAGCAATGAAACACAAGAAATGCAGGAAATAGAAGTCCACCCTCCCAGGCACTTAGGCAGTACTCTCGCTGTCACCAGAGGGTACACCACTAACTGCTGCCTGCAAGATATCAGGGTGCAATTACTGCCACAAGAGAGGGGGGCATCAGGAGGACCAGCGTCGTAAGAAAAAGAAACTTAAAAGACAGGATCACCAGTTCTTTAGAGATTTGTTCTCGGAACAAATCAGTGGGATCACAGAACTTGTGAACACACACGTCACCCACCAAGCTACTCCTATCTCGGCTCAGCAGGTTGTTTAGTGCTTTATACTCAGCTATGTCCCAGTGGCAGCCCTGGTGTCCTACTTGTCTCAAGGGCAGACATCTTAAAGCTACGTCAGCTTAAGATGAACACAAACATGAGGAGCCAGTCTATTAGCATCCTGTCGGCCAACATTAGAAGCTTCATTACCAATGTTGGTGAGCTCACACACAATTTCGTAAGCTTTCGAATCCCGATATGATCGCCGTTGTTGAGACATTTTTGGACCACAGGACTCCAGAAAATTTTGCTAAAATTACTGCTACACCTCATGGATGAGAAAAGACAAGGAAGAGGTATTACCATATGTTTTTCTAAAAGTGTAAATGACCAGCTACTAGTATGTGCAATGTACAGGTCTCAGTGGCAACAGATCTCGTCAACTTCCTGATGGAAAATGTGGACTCTCTTCTGCTTCGACACAAATGTCAATATATTATAATTGTTGGTGACCTCAACTAGCATATCATAAGATAGATTTTGATTACCTTCTTGCATTGCTTTTCATGAGAAACTTCGTTTATTTCTCTACTCACATTTCTGGTTCCTCCCTCGACCCAGTAGTGAGTGACCTATCAGAAAGCATAATCAATTGTCATCCCCTTGGCTATGTTGGATCATCATCTACAAGGCTGTATTTGTTCTTCTCCAAGATGATGTCGACAGCTAAGTGAATGCCTTCACTGAACACATCCTTAATCAACAGCAGGAACACATCCCTCACCTGCAGTATGTGATGAAGCCTACAGATCAGCCTTGGTTCGGCTTTTGTTGTTTAGAGGCTGCAACTGCTAAGTACTGCTAATTATAACAGGAATATGCACAGGTGAGCCTGTTGGCAAATGGGAGAAGTCCAAAAGTGGGCCATCTGTAGATGGGAGTCTGACACAAAAAGAAAGCTGGCATTAGGTAGAGTGGGCTCCATAACCTGGTGGTCCTTGTTAAAGGACCGACAAGGATATTCACAGGATGAAACTATTCCACCTCAATATAAGCAGGATGGGACCATTTCTACTAGCAGTCGGGAGAAAGCTGACCTTCTTCCGAACACTTTGCTGCCAAGATGCAAATTCCTGATCCAGCAAGGAAACCTCCTTGGCTAGCCGCAAGAACTGTGTCAAAGTTGTCATTGGTAACGCTAAGGCAAGATGAAGTGCATCTTTTCTTTAAATCGCTGGCACAAGAAAATGTTGTGAGCTTAGATAAGCAGAGCCAAAGATTGCTGAGTAGATGTGCAGAACTGCTTGCAGCACCTCTAATTCGAATCTATCAGCACTGCTTAGCACAGTGTAAAGGGCCTTCTCTGTGGAAAGAGGCAAATGTAGACCCTGTTCGCAAAAAAGAAGAGCAGAGCGGAAATCAGCAACTACAGACCAGTACTACGCCTGTCAATCACTGGAAAAATTATTGCGACAATAATCTCACGGCAGATGACAGCGTTTTTCGAATGTCACTCACTTCTTTGTGACCATTTATATTGTTTCAGAAAAGGTCACTCTGCTGCTCATCTGCTGTTAATTAAGCGTCTTCCCTAAGTGGCATCAGTCACTGGATGAATCCAAAGCCACCTGTGTAGGAGCCCTGGACATTGCTGGTGCTTTCGACCGAGTATGGCACTAGGGATTCTTGGCAAAACTGCAAGCACTGAGAATCGCCGGCTCTACACAATGCCTCTTCAGTGATTACCATCTAGATAGATCTCTAAGGGACAGAGTCAGCAAGACACACTACTGGAGTAAGTTTGCCACAGGGACGTGTGCTTGGATCATTGTTATGGAATGTCTACTTCAATGACCTTTATCTCATCCCAGATTCTCAAGCATATGCAGACGACTGTATACTGACATTTACATATCCAAGAGAGGAAATGCCAGTTAATCTAAGTTACATCAATCACTATCTTACAGCTATATCAGCTTGGGAAATACGATGGTTGGTAACATTTGCTCCTGATAAAACACAGATGATGATGGTCTCTAGGCACCATGACAGTAATTCTGGTGCAGTGGCAAAAATGACTGGGAGAGTGTTGGTACCAGGGGACAAAGTTGATATACTTGGGGAGAAATTTGATTCCAAATTGACTATGAAGAACCACGTTGTAAAACTTGGAAACAAAGCAGTCTGGAAGCATCTGAGCGACAGTAGATATTGCAAGATTCTGTACGAGCTACAAGTTCACTCACATCTTGAAAATTCTCCACTTTCTTGGACTGCCTACCCTCCATCTCACCTGCGGCTTCTTGACAGAATAGAGAACAGAGCAAGACGGCTCATCTCTAACCTGGACCCAGCCTGGATAAATATGTCATTTCACCAGAGCCTTCAACACAGGGAATGATGTGGGTGGCCTTACTTTTATTTACAATGCCAGTATTGTCAAAATACCAAACGTAGCTCCATTCCGAGGGCAGCGAGAAGTGAGCTTCTACGTAACAGAACTGTACCCTTTTCCAGAACATCATCTCATCTGAGATCATTCATTCCTAAGATAACTCGAGTCTGGAACATGTTTGTACAGCAGAATGACATCAACGAAATAAAGTCAGTTGACCAAATGAAATCGCTGGCCCACAAATGGTTTGAACTTCATACTGTTCCCTATTTTTATGTCTCATGAAAATAAAAAAGCTTTCATATAGGCGAGCTGATGTAACAGCTCTTAGCTTGTAAATAAAGTAAGGTACCTTAATCTAATTTTGTAAAATCCCTGTGTATAAGAGAAAGAGAGAGAGAGAGAGAGAGAGAGAGAGAGAGAGAGAGAGAGAGAGAGAGAGAGAGAGAGAGAGAGAGAGAGAGAGAGAGAGAGAGAGAGAGAGAGAGAGAGAGAGAGAGAATTATCAAAGTTTAATAAGAAGAATACAACTCTATCATTCAAATACTGTCAGAGGGCTGTACAGCAGTGACAGTATTTGAATAATAGAGTAGTATTTGTCTTATTTAAACTTTGATAATTCTCTCTCTCTTTCTCTTTTTTATAACTAAGCGCTAAACCCCTTGTGGGTTTAGTGCTTAGTTACAATTATAATAATTCAACTACTGTAACCATAATTATCATTTTCATATTCGTCAGAGAAATTTATCAGTAATAATATGAGCTACCTGGCCTTAATATCAGGGCCGTCGCTGAAACATAGCGGACTTACATTATGTACAGAAATTGACAACTGATCTACCAATCATCGCCTCTGTTACAACGCAAAGTTTATGGACACCTTATTTTCTACATAGAGGAGTTACCACATGTCGTCATCTCAGACCTAAATTGCCTCATCCTCCGTGTGGCCAATTGTACATAATGGTGAATTGTACGATAATGATCTGCATAAGCGAATTCATAAGCAAACATCGATTTTATTCAATAATAAATGTATTCTCAAAGAAGAACAACAATACGCCATCGTACGAAACCAAGGAGAGTAGTAATATGTCATTCACTAGGTATTAACATTCCAAGACTTTGATTGCATAGAACGATCATACAATCAACGTACTAACATCCATGTATCCCCTTCCATGGAAACGTCAGAATGCCATAACACACGAATGGTCATCATGCCATCTATGGTTGTATGCAACCTCATGATGCCTCGGCCCGCAGTTCCTGCAGCCAGTAAAAATGTCTTAGTTTATTTTGGTTAGTCTTGTGCATGTTAGATAAATGCTTGCATAACAGGCGCATGCAACTACATGACTCAACAAAAGAAAATAATAATAAACTAGAAGGGAGGGGAGGTGGAGTGGCACCATATGTCAGAGAACACTTAAATTGCTGCAAAAAAGCGGACACACACACAGTCTGCTGGGTAGAGTTATCAGAAGGGCATGAATAATTAGTTTTAGGTGTGATTTCCATCCCCCAGGGCTAAGATTCATACAGGGAAAGTATGAATCTTAGTCGTGGCTTTGTCTCTGTAGATGCTTTCCTCTCCCATTACATTGTTAAATGCTCCAAACTTCAGAACACCCGTGACTTAACCTGATTCCTTCCCCTTCTATCTCTTCCCCCTTCTCCTCTTTCTCCTTTCTCCTCTGTGTTTTCTTTCTTTTCATTTGCCTTGTATTTGTTCTTCTTTATATTTTATTTTCATTCCCCCCCCCCCCCTCTGTGTTGTTGTCCTTACCCTATGCGGCCACCAGCTTCATTGCAGTGCTCCTTTCCTAGAATATAACTGACTCCACTACTACTACTACTACCACTACTACCTCCATTATTACCCCTCCACCACTTTCTTGTGCCCTCCCCTGTCTGCTGCCTATAAATACCCCTTCTTCCTGTCCTGTGTAATAGCAGCACAGCACACTCACTATTCATACACAGAGCTAGGCTATCACTATCGCTAGCACGCACATCAGCTCAGTCCCAGTATTGTCATCCCTGCGATCCCCGTTGGGGAGGGGAACCTTTACTGCGTCTGTGAAGCACCACTACCATGATGCAATACTCCAACAGGGTCAAGATCAAGCCTGTTAGTGGAGTTATCAATGACTCCACTAAGCTAGCACTTGCGTCTGCTGTCAGCAGCAGTCTGCAAGTAAAATTCACTGCTATCCTGACACTCAAGGCGGCCTTCATTGTCGTCTGCACCGATGACAACGAGGCTGAAAAACTACTGACCACCACTGCTATTACCAAGCTCCAAGAACGGGGACTCCAAATCTGGACTTCCCCTGCAATGAGGGCTAAGAGGACTGTGTTCCTCAAACGCCTAGACTCACTCATCACTGCTCAAGACATCGCTGATATCAAGACATCTATAGAGGACCTGTACCCCTGGGCAAAGGTCGACTCCATTCTAAAAATTCCTACTGCACCGTCCATGATGAAGGTCACCTTCACTGACGTCACCATGGCGGAGAAAGCACTAGATGAAGGAATAGCAGTACATTACTTTCACATCAACCCTGCCTTCATTGAAGCAGAAAGATACACAATTGTTCCACAATGCTACAATTGCTTCTCGTACTTACACAGCACCAAGGAATGCACCAACAAGGACAAGAAGTTCTGTACAAACTGTGGTACTGAAGGCCACGACTACAAGTCCTGCTCCACCACCACTCAACGCAAGTGTCTTAACTGCAAGACTGAGCACCATACCTTGGCTGCTCGTTGTCCAACACGCCGTGAAGTACTGAAGAAAGCACAAGAAGTTAACCTGAAAAAGGCACAGCAAAAGTCACCTACCTACGCTGCCATCGCCAAGATCCAGTCCAACACCGCTAAGATTCTCAAAGCCACACTACCACCCACCAACGCAATCGTCACACCACCAACAATGGACACCACAAAGATCCAGTACTGCATGATATATGCCCACATGGCCAACATGGCAAATCCTGGCTCCTTCAACACTATCATCAACGAGATCTTTGAACTTAATAATATGCCCAAGTTCAACTTCCCAGACTCACCACCATCAGCTGACATCATCAAGTGCACCAGTGCGCCACTTAATATCACAACGCCTGCTCAGCCGACACAGCCGCAGCCGCCACCACCGCCAACTCCCGACACTGGACCTGAACACGCCTCAGAACCGTCAACAACAACTACCATTCAACAAGCCACAAATTATCAAGACTCCCAGACTCCTCCCCACACTACTATAGAAGAAACAGAAGAAAACAAATTCCCTGAAGAAGCCCTTGACGAAATAGAAGAAAATACTGAGGACTATAATGAAAACACCGGAGAAAATACAGACACTAACATCGCTACCTTAAAGACGATTACTTTCTACACTACCCCTGCCTTGCCTGACGAAATGTACACTAAAGAACTTCTGACTCGCCTACAAGATGGAACAGTAAAACACGTCCGCCACCCAGATTGTTATCTAAACTATAGAGAAATACTAATGATGCTCATTCCCTACCTGGAAGTCCCCTCTCAAAAATTTAAACTGTTCCACATGACTAAAAGAGACTTCAAAAAATTAAAGACCGAAGCTCCCGATCCAGTTTTCCCTTTCTAAGTGCCCAAGCAAGCAAGTACAAAGGTAAAAAAAAAAAGTAAAAAAAAAAAAAAAAATCTGAATCGCCATAGATCCAGCACACCTGATGACACCTGATGACCACCAGCCCACTCTAATCCAGCCACCTGACAACAAACCAGTGAGCACTGCAAGCACCCTGTGGAGTCTCTCGGCTCTACCCTCACCGGGCCCACACACCTCACACCTGACGCACACCCAGTCACCAAGTCACATGTCAACAAGCCAGTGAGCACTGCAGCCAGTCTAGCCTCGACTTTTGCCATCATTCATCGCCTCACAACGCTTAGCAGCTGGGTTTAGCCCTGGCTCTTTATCTTAGACTCAAGATATTCCTCTCATCAACTATCCTTCGTCTGTCCCCACTTCACATCGCCCTCATGAGGGCTCTTACCTGAGAGTATCCATCATCATCATGTGTAATAGTGTGACTTTGTAAATGGTCCAAGTCGGACCGAAGCGTCGTCGTAAGCTCCTCTCTTTTTTATATGTGCGGGTTGTGTGTGTATAGATAAGTTTAGATTTAGAAGGTTTATAGGAAAGTATTGGTTTGGAAATAGTGTATTCGATGAGTGGAGCATTCTGCCTAGTAGGGTTATTGAAGTTAAAACCTTGGGTAGCTTCAAATTTATGTTAAATAAATACATGAGTGAGATGGGTTGGATCTGAGTGGGACTTGCCCATGAGTTAATAGGATTATCAAATCTTATTCCATGCTTTTCATTGAAAAAAGGGTTGGGCAAATATTTTTGTTAGTGGGTTTGGGCTTGAGAATTACCTGGCTGGTATGGGCCAGTAGGCCTGCTACAGTATTCCTCCTTTTGTATGCTCTTATGTAAGTATCAGTACATGATATTTTCGGAAAAAGTTTTCTCCTCAAGTGTTACTTGATTTACCAGTAAGTAAGAGGGGCACAGTCACTAGTGGAGTTCCACAGGGTTAGTGGGGAGCACCTAGTTCGCAATTTACATACAACGCCTAGATAATTCACTACTGAAATATGTTCGGTGACAGCGCAAAAAAAAAAAATTACTTTCAAGTAAATTATGAAGACACCAGAAAGTTTAAGGATGTTTTGGATAAGTTACAGTTGTGGGAGATGTTGTTGCAAGTTTTACTGAGCACTTTGATCGTGAGTCACTCGACGCTCAGAGCCACGAAAATAGTATTCATAACAATAAAAACAAGGATAACAATCGACAAAAGTAACAAACATAAACACTCACCAAAAATAGGTACTATCATACTAGAATTAAATAGCCAACATTTAATTTAAAATCAAATTAAATTAATAATGCCAAAAGATTACCATAAAAGTTCCCGAGGTTCCTCCAGGCACACTGGTAATTATAACACCAAGAAGACACAGAGACCTAAGCCGAACAAAACTGTTAAAATATGGTCTTCTGCAAGTAGCACAAGGGAACAGGAGCACCTGTGACAGAGATTCATCACTAAGTGACAGTTGTGGGAGTCATATCAGCTATTGTGTTCATTCGTAATGTTCATTTCTTGGTAACTTCCATGGAAGCAATAAACTAAACATAATTCATTTAAATCGGATGTAGATACAAACTGAGAATTTTCGTGTGCAGGTATTTATATTATTATTATTATTATTATTATTATTATTATTTAATCATGGGGGAGCGCTAAACCCGTAGTATTATACAGCGCATGTGAGGGGGATGGAAGGTATTCAGGCTCAATTCAGGGAACTGGATCACATATCCAATTTCCTAGATCAAGAGCCCCTTACCAACGTCAAGGAACCTCCCTTGAGGGGCAGGTATTTATAGCCAAACCAACAATGCATGAGAGTTTACAATTATGCTAATATATTACTGGGCTTCATATCACAGAGTATAAGTAGGAGATGCCCAAAAGTTACTTAACTACTCTAGGGTTTGTAAGTCTCGAAGATTATGTAACTGAGTGGACATAAAAGAATTGGACATAATTGCTATTAAAAATAGATAATAATTATATAATCAATCCCTTGTTTCAGAACTCTTTCTTAAGGAGACTAATTCAATGCATTGATTGCATTTACACTGTAAAAAAAAGTGGATAATGAACGTGGGTGTGATTGATTTGAATAACGATATACAACTCTATTATATATAAAGGATATAAATAGTGCTAAAACAAAACAAAAAATATGAAAAAGAAATTGTAACAAAGCTTTCAATTTTTTGGAAAAATTTAAGAAATTAAATTCATTATATACTGCCCATTTTCAGGCATTTGTCCATAGTTAAATATATCCAGTCCACAGGACATAGCTTTCAATTTACTGCAGATCCAAATATAATGAACTGAAAGAAATGAGTTTCAAGCATTATAGTAATATTAAGTATATTTCAAAAAAATAAAAATAAAAATAATCAGAAGCTTATTATTTCATGTGTATAATAGCATAAAAATATTTCTCGAAATTGTAATGTTAGAAAAATTATTTAATATTCAAAACATTATGCACAGGACAAAATACTTTTTTTTAATATTAAAGCGAGTATTATATTACATTTATTGTGACCAGTACTATTAAATACGTGATGATTACCAACATAGTGGTAAGATTCTATGGTATAATAGTACTCAACTCAGATATCACAATATATCAGCTAGACACAGTGGTTTATGAACAGGGTAGTATTGTCACAAAGTCGGATACTAGTGTATTCTAGTTAGATTAAAATGCATCCCAGAAAGGTACCACCATCCTATCCAGGTACCACAGTCCTCCAGTCAGTTACTCTTTGTATACTAGTCAGGTACCACCGTATAAAAGCCAGGTACTAATGCTTCA
>WNWK01004313.1:0-62500 GCA_009830355.1 Cherax destructor | reverse complement strand
ATAACATCAACGAGTAAGAGAGAAGCAAAAATATATTAACTAAAGAGGAGGTAGTTAGAGTGAGACATAAAAAAACTATTGATAGAAAGATGGGATAATGAAAGTATACGTAATGAGACTGAAGAGATATTGGATAGATTTAAGAATGTAGTATTACAGTGTTCACCAGAAGTTTGTGGGTATCGGTTGATGGGTGCAAGAGGAAAGAGGAGTGACTGGGAGGGAGGGGGGGAAGTGGTGAGAAAACGTTAGCATATGAGAGTTTTTTCCAAAGCAGAAGTTATATTATGAGGGAGGATGGTAGATATTTAGATTCAATCTGCTATACGCGCAACCCTCTTAGAGGCGGTATTCTCCACACTTTTAATGCAAAACTATTCCATTTTGAAATTGAAAGAGGCAATCAGAAGAGATTTTCTTATCTTACCAAATGGAAACCAATATAGAGATGACTGTATATAAAACCAATATAGAAATGACTGTATATAAAACCAATATAGAAATGACTGTATATAAAACAAATATAGAGATGACTGTATATAAAACCAATATAGAAATGACTGTATATAAAACCTATAGAAATGACTGTATATAAAACCAATATAGAAATGACTGTATATAAAACAAATATAGAGATGACTGTATATAAAACCAATATAGAAATGACTGTATATAAAACCAATATAGAAATGACTGTATATAAAACAAATACAGAGATGACTGTATATAAAACCACTATAGAGATGACTGTATATAAAACCAATATAGAAATGACTGTATATAAAACAAATACAGAGATGACTGTATATAAACCGATCAAAGTGCACCTGAGCTGGTTAATTCTTTCATGACACGTCCTTTAGTTCACCGAGGATGAAATTTTGAAACCAATCAGATGTCGTAGTATGACGTTATAAAGTTCTTGGAGGAAATTATTGGAAGACTAGAACAAAGTACCTAACAGTCTGCCACCTCAAGTATAGAATCATAAACAAAAATAGTGTTGAAAGGCTCAGTAAATTTGTAGAATTTAGAAAGCGCCATTAAAATAAGGGTTTTCAATACTTTTAAGTTTTCTTTTTTATTTTCAGTTCTATTCTTAAAATTCTCTTCAATGATATAAGAAAAATTAGTTGAGTTTGTTTATGAGAAAGTCCAATTGAATTTTTTTTTCATTAAGATTGGCAATATGCCACAACTCAGCGCAAATTCATTACAAAAATATTTCCAATTAAGTCAATCACAAGAGGAAGTCTAAACTTATTGCACAGAAAACAACTTAATCTTAAAAACTGGCAAAGCCAAACTTTCTTTTAATAGATCTTACCAACAAATATTTTGAACACTGTCAAAAAAGCAGACCTCAGTAACTTAGCTGAATCCAACGAATTCAAGTTTCTTTATGTCACTAAAATTTCTATTTTGCGCCTAAACAGTTTAAATTTAAAGGGTGATATTCTTTTTATTGAATACATCAGCGTTAATATTTTTAAATCAATCTGAAGAGTGTCCCGTACCTCCCGTACCTCCTGTACCTCCCGTACCTCCTGTACCTCCCGTACCTCCTGTACCTCCTGTACCTCCCGTACCTCCTGTACCTCCCGTACCTCCCGTACCTTCCGTACCTCCCGTACCTCCTGTACCTCCGTACCTCCCGTACCTACTGTACCTCCCGTACCTCCCGTACCTCCTGTACCTCCTGTACCTCCTGTACCTCCTGTACCTCCTGTGACCCTTCCTCCGTACCTCCTGTACCTCCCGTACCTCCTGTACCTCCCGTACCTCCTGTACCTCCTGTACCTCCTGTACCTCCCGTACCTCCTGTACCTCCTGTACCTCCCGTACCTCCTGTACCTCCCGTACCTCCTGTACCTCCCGTACCTCCTGTACCTCCTGTACCTCCCGTACCTTACCTCCCGTACCTCCCGTACCTCCTGTACCTCCCGTACCTCCTGTACCTCCCGTACCTCCCGTACCTCCCGTACCTCCCGTACCTCCCGTACCTCCCGTACCTCCCGTACTGAGGTCCGAACAACACAACCATTGCATTCCGGAAAATACACCAGAACTGAAAATTTTAAGAGAGACTCAACTGTTATCAAGCGAATTTCAGCATCTTTTTAACTAACTGAGGATAATGGGAAATTTAATCGAACTCATACTAAACATAATGGGTATATTCGTAAGATAAGATGCATCAGCCTCATTATCAAACGTCATTCCATGAAAATATAATAACCCTGAAGTAGACAAGACTTTTGCCCGTGTTCCTCTTCTGAAATTACTGTTGTCAAGTAGACACACTGGGTCTACGAATTACTTAAATATGGTGTGCTTATTTTCCATGTGGGAGGAGAATGCTGGAAAAGCCACACCTTCTCCGTTTGGTCCTAACCTATACATGAAAATTGGCCATTATCATGTATAGAGAATCTTACCATAGCAAGAGAGCACCGCCAATTCCTCCTAGTGACTTGTTGCTGTTCTTGAACATTTACCAGCCACACACGACACTGACGTGTTCGTGCCTCTGAATGAATGGAGTGCCGGCCAGCTACTTTCATAGCTGCTGTAACCAGACATAAACATTACTACACACTAGATTGTGATTGTTGCTGCATGTCACTCCATCACTGACAATCTACTACTCTTTGGCTTCTCATATCTATAGTTGTTACTCCACTGTCCGCACAACTATACTACTGCGACACACCTTCCTTGCTAAGGACTGACACGACAGTACCTGTATTACTACTCAAGATGCACTCGCCCCTGTACCTCATTATTTCTCCTGTTTGTTTCATTACATACTTTATTTTGTTGTAAAATTATCACATTAATTATCAAAGATAATTAGTAATGCTTTCAGGCGTACCAACTCCTCATTGGATCGTATCGGGGCAATATCGTTCTCTCATTACCTGTTACCTCACATTTTCAATGTGTCAATGTGGTGACATTATCTGTCAATTTGGTGACATTCTGCCCACATTTCAGTTATCTGTTAATATGGCAACATTTTGCCATATTAACCAGACTTAGGCTTCTTTATTAGGTATCAACAAATAAAATTACCGTTAAATATAGAGAAATTAAATAATTTCCACATGTTGAATGAACGAAATAATACCAAAAATTTGGATTAAGAAAATAAATATTTGTAATTAAAACTGTTCATTGTACAATAAGTGACTTTGACTCTTTTACTAACTGTCCACAAGGAAACTGAGCAAACGATTCAAATAGGGGCACTCTGTAGAGAGAGGAAGTATGCCATAGAGTCAAAGGAAGATAGCATACCAGTGGGTATCTGTCACCATCTACATGACAAGGAAGGAGGTGAAGATGCTACAGAGATACTAATAGTGTTTCTGGTAAACATGAACTACATTACATAAGTAATAGCCTTGTATATCCCTTCTCGCAGATACATGTAATTAATTGTGAGAAAATAAATGAAAAGGACAGGGGAAACGTACAACATAATCTGGAGAAACTGCAGCTTTATCAGACGATTAGTTCCTGGAATTTAACCCCAGAAAATGCAAAGTTATAAAAATATATTGGACACTGAAAACAGGAAAAAAGAGTACAAAGAATGGAAACATTTCTTAAAATTGGCAAATTAACGACTATTTTACTAGAATCTGGAAAAAATATTGCTTATGTCCCTTTACACCACATACATGAGACCCTTGCTAGTGTTAACAACAGTAATAAAGAACACAGGAAACTAGAAAACGTGTAGAGTTTTGCACTGTATTTGGTACCTGTGCTCAGTGCTTTGAGGAGAGACTAGAAGTGCTGGAATCTGACGAGATTATAGAAATCTAGGACCAGTGGCGATGTGATAATGAAATATAATGAAGTATTATCTCCGTTTTATGGAAAAAAAAGTAATGGAATATTTAAATGAGATTCAAACATTGCCAGTTGGAAATCGAAGCATGACAAGAATACATATTATACATAAACATTATATTTGTTGTGGGTGTTTGACAAAAAGACATTTATTGACAATTATAAAATAACTAATGAAAACGTCGACTAAATAAAAAATACAAATAATCACATGAAAAAATCCAGAACATTTCATGTTTGATTAGAAAGTTACAAATATCTACTGTAAAACTTAGGAATTCATGAGAGTAAAATGTAGCCGAAAATCCTATAGGGAGGATAACAGTGGAGTGTCAAGTGACGGGAGCACACTGGTGGTACCAAGGCACAGGTGTTTAAGCACTCAGTGTTGTAGGATCCAGGTAAATGTAAGCGGTATCATTCCAGATGGAAGATATGTCACACATGACGTCCAGAGGTGTTTTTTTTCTCAAACTACTGAACAGTTTGGATGTAACTGTTCAACGCTCAAATTCCTAAAACATAAAATTCTAAAGCCAGGAGGAGAAACATGATAATTAAACTGGTAAGAGCCAGAAGAAAGGGGTGAAAAATACAAAAATATTGCGGTTTAAATAATGATGTCAAAATCACCAAAAAATATTCATCAATACAAGACACAAAAAAATGAATATTTCATTTGTTGACTTGAGGTGGATCCAAGTGGAGGAATTTGGCACTTTCTTATGTCTAAAAAGTAAAGAATAACGGGCAGAAAATGACACTGTAGTAGGAGAAATATCTCAGAAATTCCTCATGCAACTCTTAGGACGTGACTGTCTTCTGAGAAAAGATTAACCTGGATCATGTAAGAATAAGGGAGAAGCGTCGCAAATGAAGGTTAAATAAGCGCTTTACTAATTATTTTTATGTATTCAACAAACAAAGACTATAAAAAACGGTGGAAAGCTCACTCCAGGTATATATTTAAGAATATTTAGTGAACTCAGTCCCTTACAGAGAAGAGACAGGGATAGAATCTGAGACTCGAACCCTGTGAGCATAAACAGGTGAATAATTAAAATAAGTACAAAGACGGACCAGTTTTTAAAAGCTTTTATTCTCATTTTTGCCCTAAACAATACCATCTCTTAAGCTTTTTCTTAATCGAAACCTCTCAATAATTGTCTTCTTTCATCCGGTTCTCTCATTCTCCCACTCAAACATAATATCCCTTTATAATTTATTATCCCTCTTCTAATTTTCTGTCCCTTTCTCACTTTTCTTCATAATACTGTTTCTTCTACCTAACTTATATCGTTTCCTTTCCATTAGTTTCCCTGCCTTTTTTATTACACTTTATATGTCCTCTGTGCAGCAAACTTAGTCGTCATTTATTCCTTTCTCTCTCTCTCTCTCACTATTTCCCTTACTCTACCTTCTTTCCTTACTTTTCTCCTTATATTTTTCGTTTCTTTTCCTTTGCTCTACCTTCCTTTCCCTCACTTCCCTCAATCACTCTCCTAGATTTGCTGAATAAGATGTAATACGAAATAAGAACATGTTTATACTTTACCCCGAATAACATAACAGAAAACACTACAGATTAAATATATTTGTTTTTCCGTCCTTTCTCTCTCTCTCCTACTTTATCATGTTTAAACTTTAACGTGAATAACATACGAGATTACTCTACAAATTAATATAATTCTATGACGAAGGTCGTCATGTTCCGAATAGACATGAAAGAGGATTGAAAGTGTTTGAGCAGTTATCTTAGCGAATTAAAACATGATAAATTATTATCCAACTGATGATTACGCTCATTACAATGATGATCTCCTTCAAAGAAGGAGATCATCAATGTACTTAGTTATTGTAAATTATTTAAAATAATTCTGTTTAATTATGGAATTGGATAATTGGATAAATATTTATATGTGAATAATAATTAGCCTCATTAATTAATTAAAATTATTTTATTGTGTATTGTGACGCTAGCGAGAATTTTACTGAAGGACTAATAAAGTCTTCGGTGTGGATCCACTGACGTGACTGTCAGTCCACGGTCTATTGTATTAACATTACCTAATAAAGAAGTAAATCAGACTGCCGGAAAATTAACAGAGACCCTCTTCAACAGACATGAATGAGAACATCTCTATAACTATTGTATTCCCTGTTTGATTTCCCATTTATCTGGGATTTATTTCTTCACTGGTCAGTGTTAATGCCACAGTGTAATAATAACTGGTCAGTGACACAAATATAGTCCTATAAATACAACAAAAAAATAGATAAGTATTATTTTTTTTTTACTTTTCACTGGTTTACTGGTAATGAGTACTAGTAATTAAATGACACCTTCATTACCAGCGGTGAGTACCATTAATTAATGAACTCTGGATTCCCGCTAATAATTAGTAGAAATTAAGTAATTCTTGGCTGAGTGGTGATAGGTGGTAGTATTAGTAATGAAGAAATATTTGATTTACCAGTGATAAACATTAATAACTAAGTAACTGATGACCTACCAGTAACACAGAATAATTACGTTACTTCTGGTTTAATGGTGGTAAGTATTAGTAAAATATTGCACTATTTTATATTCTGTATTATTTTATCTATATGGGTTTGTTTATGTAATAAAGATAATCACAGTTAATATTATGATTATTATTATTAATTTTATTATTATTATTATTATTATTATTATTATTATTATTATTATTATTATTATTATTATTATTATTATTATTATTATTATTATTATTATATTATTATTATAATAATTATTATTATTATTATTATTATTATTATTATTATTATTATTATTATTATTATTATTATTATTATTATAGAAAAGTTGTAAATCCGTGTTGGTCATTATGAACGACACAAGCACTGGTGGAGGTTCAAGTTCACATTCTCTGACCAGTCAGGTTACTCAGGAAAAGAGACATGCTGGCAAGGAGGGAACAATTGCGTAGTTCCAGAGAAAGTAACATACCATGAAACATGAATGTCACTGATGAAGCAGGAGGGGAGGGAAGAATAGGCTAAGGGAAGGATGCAGGGAAGTGGAAGGAAATAACGAGATAAAAGAGGCAGAGGCGAGAAGCCAAACCACAAAACATGGTTTGAAGGGAAGAAAGTGAGAAGGGAAGAAAGAGATAAGAGATTGCATGGTGAACAGTAAAGAGAGGAAACGAAGAGAAAATAGCAAATTATTTTTAATAGAATTCCTGTCTCGTCTACAATTTCCAGTTAATTTCGTTTTCCTTTATTCTGTTTCGTCTAAATACTAAAGATATATCATTGCGATTTTTAAAACCATTTTGTTGAGAGTTTTCTTGCAATATTTGTATTTTGCAAATTCAATTAGGTGATATGAGAAGTTTCAAACTAAAGTCACAGCAGACACATTCAGAACCACGAAAACTGTAAAATAAATTAACAAAACATATTGGAAATGTCTCGTTACATTAATGGTACACAGTGTTGACAAGATAATGAAAAAGAAACGTGGACAACACTTGAGTATCATAATTGATGCGACGTTTCGCCAGGTTGTTGCAGCTTCATGCAGTACAGAGAATGTCTGCAGGAGACTGTGTAGAGGAAACGTTAGGTGTTGAGTTCCTCGTCTTTGCTACCTAGGTGTTGTACATGTGTCTTCATCAGCTTAAGATACCTAGGTGTTGTACATGTGTCTTCATCAGCTTAAGATACCTAGGTGTTGTACATGTGTCTTCATCAGCTTAAGATACCCAGGTGTTTTACATGTGTCTTCATCAGCTTAAGATATCCAGGTGTTGTACATGTGTCTTCATCAGCTTAAGATACCCAGATGTTGTACATGTATATTCATCAGCTTAAGATATCCAGGTGTTGTACATGTGTCTTCATCAGCTTAAGATACCTAGGTGTTGTACATGTGTCTTCATCAGCTTAAGATACCCAGATGTTGTACATGTATATTCATCAGCTTAAGATATCCAGGTGTTGTACATGTGTCTTCATCAGCTTAAGATACCCAGATGTTGTACATGTATATTCATCAGCTTAAGATATCCAGGTGTTGTACATGTGTCTTCATCAGCTTAAGATACCTAGGTGTTGTACATGTGTCTTCATCAGCTTAAGATACCCAGGTGTTTTACATGTGTCTTCATCAGCTTAAGATATCCAGGTGTTGTACATGTGTCTTCATCAGCTTAAGATACCCAGATGTTGTACATGTATCTTCATCAGCTTAAGATATCCAGGTGTTGTACATGTGTCTTCATCAGCTTAAGATACCCAGATGTTGTACATGTGTCTTCATACGCTTAAGATACCCAGATGTTGTACATGTGTCTTCATCAGCTTAAGATACCCAGATGTTGTACATGTGTCTTCATCAGCTTAGGATACCAGATGTTGTACATGTGTCTTCATCAGCTTAAGATACCAGATGTTGTACATGTGTCTCCATCAGCTTAAGATACCAGATGTTGTACATGTGTCTTTATCAGCTTAAGATACCCAGATGTTGTACATGTGTCTTCATCAGCTTAAGATACCCAGATGTTGTACATGTGTCTTCATACGCTTAAGATACCCAGATGTTGTACATGTGTCTTCATCAGCTTAAGATACCCAGATGTTGTACATGTGTCTTCATCAGCTTAAGATACCAGATGTTGTACATGTGTCTTCATCAGCTTAAGATACCAGATGTTGTACATGTGTCTTCATCAGCTTAAGATACCCAGATGTTGTACATGTGTCTTCATCAGCTTAAGATACCCAGGTATTTATTGTACATGTATCATCATCAGCTTAAGATATCCAGGTGTTGTACATGTGTCTTCATCAGCTTAAGATACCCAGGTGTTGTACATGTGTCTTCATCAGCTTAAGATACCCAGGTGTTGTACATGTGTCTTCATCAGCTTAAGATATCCAAGTGTTGTACGTGTGTCTTCATCAGCTTAAGATACCCAGGTGTTGTACATGTGTCTTCATCAGCTTAAGATACCCAGATGTTGTACATGTGTCTTCATCAGCTTAAGATACCAGATGTTGTACATGTGTCTTTATCAGCTTAAGATACCCAGATGTTGTACATGTGTCTTCATCAGCTTAAGATACCCAGGTGTTGTACATGTGTCTTCATCAGCTTAAGATACCAGATGTTGTACATGTGTCTTCATCAGCTTAAGATACCAGATGTTGTACATGTGTCTTCATCAGCTTAAGATACCAGATGTTGTACATGTGTCTTCATCAGCTTAAGATACCAGATGTTGTACATGTGTCTTCATCAGCTTAAGATACCCAGATGTTGTACATGTGTCTTCATCAGCTTAAGATACCAGATGTTGTACATGTGTCTTTATCAGCTTAAGATACCCAGGTGATGTACATGTGTCTTCATCAGCTTAAGATACCCAGGTGTTGTACATATGTCTTCATCAGCTTAAGATAACCAGGTGTTGTACATGTATCTCCATCAGCTTAAAATACCCAGGTGTTGTACATGTGTCTTCATTCTTCAGCTTAAGATACACTGGTGTTGTACATGTATCTTCATCAGCTTAAGATACCCTGGTGTTGTACATGTGTCTTCATCAGCTTAAGATACCCAGATGTTGTACATGTGACTTCATCAGCTTAAGATACCCAGGTGTTTTACATGTGTCTTCATCAGCTTAAGATACCCAGGTATTGTACATGTATCTTCATCAGCTTAAAATACCCAGGTGTTGTACATGTGTCTTCATCAGCTTAAGATACCCAGGTATTGTACATGTATCTTCATCAGCTTAAAATACCCAGGTGTTGTACATGTGTCTTCATCAGCTTAAAATACCCAGGTGTTGTACATGTGGCTTCATCAACTTAAAATACCCAGGTGTTGTGCATGTGTCTTCATCAACATAAAATACCCAGGTGTTGTACATGTGTCTTCATCAACTTAAAATACCCAGGTGTTGTACATGTGTCTTCATCAACTTAAAATACCCAGGTGTTGTACATGGTTCTTGTCAGACACAGCGACACTATGTAATCGCGATAAAGTGGAAGTTTTCTACAACTCACTTACTAACGTCTGATCCAACTTATGTCTGATCCAACTCATGTCTGATCCAACTCATGTCTGATCCAACTCATGGTTATGAACTACTTCCACCAGTGGATCCTGCCCACTTGTGATGATGTGTTTTTCTGCACGTCTCCCGCTCCACTCTATAACATCTATCCTCAAGCATCAGCATGAAGGCTAAAGGACTGAACACCTCAGATTACCTCTTCTTTATCTACAGAATAAATTATTTTTACTGGATAGACAAAAGACACTGGTTAGCCAAACATTTATTAACACATTTTTTTTATTAACACATCGGCCGATTCCCACCAAGGCAGGGTGGCCCGAAAAAAGAAAAACTTTCATCATCCTTCACTCCATCACTGTCTTGCCAGAGGGGTGCTTTACACTACAGTTACAAAACTGCAATATTAACACCGCTCCTTCAGAGTGCAGACACTGTACTTCCCATCTCCAGGACTCAAGTCCGGCCTGCCAGTTTCCCTGAATCCCTTCATAAATGTTACTTTGCTCACACTCCAACAGCACGTCAAGTATTAAAAACCATTTGCCTCCATTCACTCCTATCAAATACGCTCACACATGCTTGCTGTAAGTCCAAGCCCCTGGCACACAAAACCTCCTTTACCCCCTCCCTCCAACCTTTCCTAGGCCGACCCCTACCCCGCCTTCCCTCCACTACAGATTTATACACTCTCGAAGTCATCAATAAATGTAACCAGGGTTTCCACGTGTTTCCTGGAAGAAACTTTTATGTAAAATACGATTTCTCCAATTATTCAAATGAAGCAAACTTTTTAAAATATTCGGTGAAAATTTACCTACCGTCTGTTTATGTTGGTAAAAAATATAGGCCAACAAAAAATAAATGTCTTCACAAGCAAAAGACAAGTATTCTACCAGCCACAAAGATGATCTACCAATTTCAAATATATTCCTCCTGAGGAACACAATCCACCAGGCACAAGATAAACTTTTTTTTTAATAAAAACAAATTTTGGAGCTCATTTCAAAGGCCAGTCCTAACTAAGGCATATTTCCAACCGCTGGAATGCAGTTAACTAACACCTAGGTACCTAATAATTGCTAGGATGCGGCAAGAAAACCTGCCTATTATTTTCAATCGTGTCGAATCTACTACCTATTCCATTAGTCAAAATATATTTTTAACAACCACAAGAATAATTTAGCAGTTAGCTCAAAAGAATCACGTCATTAAAATTCTTGTAAAAGCAACCGGTTCACTGTCAACGATTATTAAATGCTCATCACAATTTTTGTCGAGCTTTTCACAGTAATTTAAAACATTATTCTGAAATTATGAGCAGCTAGAAAAGCTAAATACAGTACCAGGAAAGCTAAATGCAGTGATCTATAAGTACCCAAAACCTAAGATGTACGAGGTGAAGATCTAGACACCACCAGTTCCTCACCCAGCTGTAGAAGCTGCCAGCAGTCACCAGCTGTAGAAGCTGCCAGCAGTCACAAGCTGTAGAAGCTGCCAGCAGTCACCAGCTGTAGAAGCTGCCAGCAGTCACAAGCTGTAGAAGCTGCCAGCAGTCACCAGCTAACCAGACACGTAAGATGCACAATAGCAATAATAAATAACAATTATAATAATTCAATATATAAATAAATAAAATTCATAACTACAAAAGATTATATAGATCAAAGCAAAGTATTTACACCAGCATATAAAACAAATTACTTTTGTACCAGGAGAACTGTTCAAGTGTACCAGGAGAACTGTTCAAGTGAACCAGGAGAACTGTTCAAGTGTACCAGGAGAACTGTTCAAGTGTACCAGGAGAACTGTTCAAGTGTACCAGGAGTAAAGACTGTTGCATGGGATTAAAATATAATACATAAAATCCATATATACCAAACTATATTATATATATTATAGATACCATACATCATATATACCAACATATAAAATAAAATACTTTTATAATAAGCTAACCAGTCTAGAAGAACTTTCAAGTATAGGAGGAAAGACTGCATAGCATTTTGCTATGCAAAAGACTGGATAGCAAACTTCAGTATATATACCATATATATATTAAACTAGAGTATATATACCGACAAATTAAACAAATTACTTTTATAGTAGACTTATCATAAAATCCATATTTATCAAACTATATTATATATGTGTATATATGTGTTTATATGTATGATGTATGTATGTATGTATGTATGTATATATATATATATATATATATATATATATATATATATATATATATATATATATATATATATATATATATATATATATATATATATATATATATATATATATATATATATATATATATAGCAAAACAACCACTATGAAAAAAATAGAAGAATTCCAATCGCTTTCGTGACTACTCACATTATCAAGGAACTATAAAGGAAACGTGAGAAGAAGGCTTATAAAGGGCAGAATACACCTCACAGTCACATCACACTAACAAAGACTACACCTCACAGTAGCGTAACATCTCACGACTCTGTGAAGAGGAACATAAGAAAGGACCTGAAACTCTTCCCAAGAATTAAGATTAGTCCAATTTATCATTAAATTCTTCCCAAATTTTATTAATTATAAATGAATCCAATTTATATAAACCAAAAGAAATATTCATATTATTTTCAAAACTGCTTTTAATGAAACATGATTCTATTATATTCCTCTCAACCATGGACTTGCTTGATACAACCTTCTCAGCATTTTGAAAATCAATTGGATGGTTAAAGTCTCTCACATGAATAAATAGAGCATTAGAATCTTGTCCAGTTCTAATGCTATATTTATGTTGTTTTAATCTTAGTTCAAGACTTTTACCAGTTTGACCATAATAAACTTTATCTTTAATCTTGAACTAAGATTAAAACAATGCTAGGAATTCGCAAGAGCAGGCGAAATATTCACAAACACTGATCTCTGGCCGACGGAGACTCGAACCTACGAACCTCATGACAAGGTACGCAGTGCTTTACCGACCGTACCACACTGTACACAGTGTTTGTGAATATTTCGCCTGCTCTTGCGAATTCCTAGCATTGTAAAAATCTCTAGTTGTGTCGATGCATGCAGGGGATGAGATGAAAGCTGTAAGCCTTCCTGCCTGAAAGCTGGCTGCCTTGGAATAACGTCTAGCGAAAGCTGGATGCCAAGGTATTGGACCAGTGTGGTACGGTCGGTAAAGCACTGCGTACCTTGTCATGAGGTTCGTAGGTTCGAGTCTCCGTCGGCCAGAGATCAGTGTTTGTGAATATTTCGCCTGCTCTTGCGAATTCCTAGTATATATATATATATATATATATATATATATATATATATATATATATATATATATATATATATATATATATATATATATATATATATATATATAATAACTATTATTCAGCCCACCCAGAATAACTGTTAAACAATAACAACTAAATACTCTTAGTAGTCATAACTAGTTAATCTGGAGAGTTGTAAAGTGTTGTAAATGACCACCACCATGAAAATCTGCGTAGTCTGCAGAAAGGGTAACAGATGAAGTCATGCCTGGATTGCATGCAATCTTTGTGGCAAATGGTCCCATTTGTCTTGCAAGAACTTTAAACCAGGGACCACTTTTGATATAAAATCAGAGAAATGTTTTTGTGTCTGTCCAAATGAGATACACCTGTATGAGAAAATTACACCTATATTAAAAGAAAAGAACAACAATAGAACATCCTTCTTTGCTGATGACACTCAAATTTCCAAGACAGTGACCTCCATCGAAGACAGCAAAACTCCTAGCGGACGTAAACCAAATCTTCAAATGGGCCACTCAAAACAATATGAAGTTTAATGAAGAGAAATTTCAACTATTCAGATATGGAAAACTTGAGGAAATTAAAACTGTATCAGGGTACACAACAAATTCTAATCATACAATAGAGCGAAAAAATAATGTGAAGGACCTGGGAGTGATAATGTCAGAGGATCTCACCTTCAAAGACCACAACAATGTATCTTCCACATCTGCTAGAAAAATGATAGGATGGGTAATGAAAACTTTCAAAACTAGGGAAGCCAAGCCCATGATGATTCTCTTCATATTGTTTGTTCTCTCTAGGTTGGAATACTGCTGTACACTAACTGTCCCCTTCACTGCAGACGAAATTGCTGACCTGGAGAGTGTACACCTAAGTATGATTTGACACCTAAATTACTGGGAGCAGTTGAAGGCCCTTGATTTGTATTCCCTGGAATGCAACCCATAGAGATAGGGATTAGTACCACACGTGCACATGAAAATCACTCACTAAGAGACAACACAATAAGTGTTAGAGGCACAATGCTGTTCAACTGCCTCCCAGCATACATAAGGGGGATTACCAATAGACCCCTGGCTGTCTTCAAGAAGGCACTGAACATGTACTTAAAGTCAGTACCTGAGCAGCCAGGCTGCAGTTCGTACGTCAGTTTGCGTGCCGCCAGCAGTAACAGCCTAGTTGATCAGACCCTGATCCACCACGAGGCCTGGTCTCAGACCGGGCCGGGGGGTGTTGACCCCCGAAACCCTCTCCAGGTATACTCTTGGTATCCAGGTATCGGCATGCAGGGTCATGAATGGCGTTCTCCAGTATAGTGCAGAAGGTATATTATTCCCAACCCATGAAAGTTATTTATCACCTGTAAATGATACACCTCAGGGTATACCTTAGTCATGGGTCCTTTACAGGTGTGGTATATAGAGATAGCATGGGCCAAGGGTGGGCACTTTCAAGTACCAAATAAACAATATACACTTCCTTTAACTGCAATACATTTGTCACCGCATAATAGACCTACCTGAATACATACTTACGACACATTCTGTTACGTTGTTCTAAAATGTGGTTCTCTCCTCGCTAACCATTTCAAAATACCAAAAAAAGAAGTCACAGCAATAATCACAGTCACAGCAACAATCACAGTCACAGCATCAATGACAGTCACAGCAACAATCACAGTCGAAAATAATGACAGTCACAGTAACAGTGGTAAAATTTACTAACTCCTTTGATATATAAGTCCTTTAAATAGTCATTATTGAAATGTAAACACAAACACACTCCTACACTCAAGCTAAATTTTTCATTAGATTGTAATCTTAAAAATATATACACTAACGCTAACAAAATACCACTAATCTCTAATACAAAAGGTGATAAAAACTCCACAAAATTAAAAAAAGAAAAACAGTATAGGTCCAAACATCCCTCAAAATTTTGTAATATTCCTACACGTTCCCCAGTAATTATAAAGACCACGATTTATATGACATGACTGATGCAGTGGGCGAATACTGCATAAGTATACTCATTCGTGCTCAAAGACAAACATACACGTCACATGTATAACTTATTGGTTATCTGTATAGCTCACTATGGTTGCTACTTCCTAGGAACATACTAAAGTTACTGTGATGTAGAGTCTACTTGAAGTATGCTCATTACAATAAGATTATCCTCAGTTTCCGGCCGTTCAGTATCTTATCAGTAAAAGGTATTCGCTAGTTTATACACTAGAAACTTTTTATGTATTAAAATTTGCAAACTCAGAATGAGTGCAAAGCTTTACTTTAATAATTCTCTTCCATGTTGAAAGTCTTCAGCCAATCAAAATATATTTTCCAGTAACTGATCTGATTCAAATAATGAGAAGTTTTTTAACAATTTTAGAAAAACTTCACATTTGCACCTACTCAAACTAATCTAATGGGGAATCATCATTCGTATACAATTCATCATCATTATTAATTTGAAGTCAATCAAAAGAGACATTATTTAGTTAGTGAGTGTAAATTAATATAACTATTTATACATTAAGATTGGAAAATTGGGAGCCTTGCATTCAGGAAACCATACAAGTGGTGAAAATTAGAAGCCAATCAGATGAGGTATTCTCCAGTAATAACATTAGCTATTATATATTGGTGCTAGTCTGAAGAGGTGAACTGAAATTTACTTAATGTTTAAATAAGCAAAATGAAGATCTCACGATATTTTGCACATGAAATGAGTAAATCTGCACCTACATACTAGAGAGGGAGAATACAAGTAACGAGGAGGTAGTCGAAGAGATGCAGAGTAGATTTAAGAATGCAGTTTTAGAGTGTGCAATCGAGTGTGCTTAGGAAGGTGGATACTGGAGGGAAGAGGAACAATTGGAGGAAACGACGTAAAGAGGGTAGTAGAGATATAAAGTTATCGTAAGAGAGGTTTTTACAAAGGAGACATTGTATATGGTGCTCAGAGTATATGGAGAGCGAAACAGAGGTTAAATGAGTGGTGCGAGAGTGCAAAAGGAGAGCCAATGAGAGTATGTGAGGTAGTGAGCAGAATGAAAGGAGGTAAAGCAGCTGTTATAGATGGTAGCAAGACAACATTGTTGAGAGCAGGCGTGGATATAGCTTTGGAGTTGTTGGTGCATTTATTCATGGTGCATTTATGCCTGAAAAGGGGAGAGTACCAAGGGATTGGCAGGTAACATGCATAGCTCCTTAGTAGAAAGAAAAAGGTGAGAAAAGAGGGTGTAAGTATTATAGGGGAATAATCCTGTTGATTATTCTGTTATTACTGAAAGAATAAGGGTAAGACAGAGAGTATTACTGCAGAAGAATAAGATTTTAGGACGAGTATGGGACGTGCAGACCAAGTGTTCAAACTGAAGCATGTAAGTGAACAATTCTCATTTAAAGATAAAGCTTCATTTGAAGAAAATACATCAGCACTAATAGTTTATAGCAGATAATAAAAGGCATTCTCCAGTTACTGCACAGAATCCAACACGTCTACACATGTTAGGTAAGACACAAAATCTGCACTTACAAAGCTTTAAGTCAAAAGTTTATTAGCCATTTCAAAATATGAATCAACCATTAAATTGCGCGTGGTAATAGTCGCATGAATCTTGCCCTAGATGCACTACACCAGCAGTGAATATTTGAAGTTGATCGAATAAGGTGTTCTCGAAAGTTTTGGAGAAAGAAAAGAAATATGTTTCTGGGAGTGTTCAAAAAATAGGTAAGTCTGTCTTCGTTAAATTTAAAATTTTTGCTTTCTTTTCTCATTTATATCCTATTTCAAATTCTCTACAATCGTATAAATAAACATTTGATTTTATTTTTTTAACAAATTCAAATTATTTACAATTGTTTAAAAAAATGGAAAATTCTGAAGGCCACCAACGTGAAAGTTTCAAGCCTCATAGAAAAGGCATTATCAAGTAATTTGTGTTTCCAACGTTTCCAAGATTTTTTTTTAAACTATGTCAGTAAAATTTCAAATTTGTACTTATTCATACTAAGCTTATAGGTTATTAAATATTCTTCTTCTTGTAAAATGATCATCAATAGTATTTAGAAGCTGTTAAGAAGCATTCTTTAGAAAATGAATTAAAATATCACTATTCAATAAAACTATCAAATTGTGTCTTATGTCACTCCAAAACATGAACCTTGAGTTGTGAGAAGACACTAGTGATGAAAATTTAAAGTTAATCAGATTTGTTATATGAACCTTGAGTTGTGAGAAGACACTAGTGATGAAAATTTAAAGTTAATCAGATTTGTTATTCTCCCGTTATGGTACGGATTACAAAAACAAATTTTTTAACTGTTTTACTATATACTGAGAAATTTTCGCTCACACAAACAAAACGTAATTTGTAGTATCCTGGCTGTACTATGCCATTAAATATTGAAGTAGTTAGGAGAGGTAAACTGAAATTTAAATTAATTTAACGGGAATAATTTTTTACATTGTTTTAGACATAAAATAACAGACAAATTTCAGCCGAGAGAGGACGAGTGATCTAAAGAAAATTAACATTGATTTTTGGCATCTCTTATTTTGAAAGTTTTCGTTATTCAACCTGTCATTTCTCTCAAAGATGCATTAATTAAAAATAAATTTTCGAATGGGAGACCCTCTGACATTATTAATCCCATTAAACTTTCCCTCTCTTGACTGATTTGACTTTGTTTACTAATTTGAGCTCGTTTTTATGTTATCAATTTTTCCATAATATAGTAACTGGAATTTGCCTTCAATGAACATCATTCAGTTATCAATACCCACTTTGTCTTCTATAAATTATATTGTTGCACTATTTTATCGTCTGCAAAGGATATGAGAAAGAGAAATGGGGTAGCGGCTGCAGTATCTTGGGGTAAAGACAGTTTTATTGTGGCAGCCTCTGATTTCACTCTGCTGTTAATTTTCAGGTTGTATTTATTAGAAAGTTAAATATTCATTGGCCCACCTTTCAAATTATTACCATTCAACACATTTTGAGTGCAATTACCCTCTGGTTACATTTGTCGAACACTTTCCGAAAATCAGTGCACTTCATCTGCTTTTTCCTTATACTTCCGTGCATCCAATTTCAGTATTGTTACCTCTGGTTCCTGCATAGTACCCTTCTCAAGACCTCTGAGTAGGCATTAGTTATGTGACCACCCCTTCACATACTAACGGCTGACATATTAACGGTTGACCATTTTGTAAGGGTTCAGCAATTGCGAGAGGCAGGAGCGATCTGTTCTGAAGTTTTGTTGCAATGGGCTGTGCAACTCCTGGGATTCCATATGACTGGCAATCTTGCTTCTTCAAACTTTATTTTTTTTGGATAATTGCCTGCACCATTGTGGAGTATGGCTACATCTGTGGTTTCAATGACTTCCTGGCATCTTCTCCATAGAATATTTAAGGCACGAGATAATGGTTTCATGTAACTCTTGATGAATATGCAGTTCCACGACTCTGGGCCAGGGGCAGAATTCATGGGCATGCAACTGATCGTTTCTTTGAAGTCAAGCGGCGATACAGTATATCAGAAATATTTGATGTGTTCGTAGTGTTTTGCGTCTCTTCCATAAAACGAAACTTATTTAGGTCGTCAGTCCTTTAACTCACTGAACACTGAGTTGTATTATCATCAGTGTCTGTCCCAAATATTGTAATTAAAGGCCCATTAATAGATATTGTTTTGGTATGGATTTTTGAAATGGGATTTTTTTTAATTTCTTTCAATTTCCCTAATGTCTGTTTTTGTTGCCTCTGTCTCTCGGATTCTGCGAGAGGCATTCAGTTTGAGCTCAACGTTCCCCATTTTTATAACTTGAAATAATTCATCTCTTAACTAGTGAAAAGTCACATCAGGTAGTTTATGAGATTCTGAGGTATTAGGTACCTCAGTGTAAATGAATTAAATGAATGGCTCTGTGGCATTCAGATCAACCCAACTGTTATCTGTTTTTTCAGTCGTACCTAAGTAGGTTGAACACAGGACTCCATATTTCACTCTTAAAATAGTCTTCTATGTGGTTCTCTACAAAAGTTGCAAAATATTACATTTGACTTTTAGGAGTCAACTAATAAATAGAATTTTGTTGTTTTTGCTAGGGTAAAGGCCTTGTATGTTGTTACAATATTTCATCTCTTTTTGCCCTAATAATAAGTGTAGCTCTGATAAGCCCACCACTGATTTTCCCTCCAGTCCAGCATGACTCTAAGAAAGACGTACACTACTACTTCTTGCCATTCTACTCAGCTTCCGACATTAAATATTTTGTTGTCCCTGTATCTTTGATCGTTATACTCAGAATGATGTTCACGTGTCTTTATGTGTCTCGTTCCCTTGGTATGAAATGCTGAATTCTTTATGCTAAAACATTTTTTCTCGTTTACTGAACTATAACACATTTATTGGTGGGAGTGTTTGCAATTTATGGCATAATATACACAATCATTCAGGAGAATTCTCCATTTTAAAGGCTGGCCATACTGTCAGAATCTACTGTGTTTTCCAGGCATTCCATATCCACACATGCCCTAGGCAACTGCTACAACTGTTGGCTGCAGTATTGATTGTATTGGTCAACGACTCATTTTTCTGCAGCGACATCTGCTTCATTCACATCACTAAGTGAAAATCACTGCCCTAACACTTGCACCCTGACACATCTGTTTCAGCAACTGTAATTTTATCGTCTTTGATACAAATACAATAATTTCATCAACTGAAACCGAATCAGTTATGAGTGGAACTTGACTCACGAAATGGTAATGACACGATTGCAAACAAACCATACCACGGGTGGGGTTCGAACCCGCGGTCAGAGAGTCTCAAAACTCCAGACCGTCGAGTCTGGAGTTTTGAGACTCTCTGACCGCGGGTTGGAACCCCACCCATGTTATGGTTTATGAGTGGAACTATTCTGTAGCTTGTGGGGAGGAGGGTGCCGTACCTCATGCATAATGATTCTTTTGAGTGGTTTCATCAGATTTACATTCATGTGTGAGGGTTTTCCCTCCGGTCTCATGGTTCTCATTTTCGATGACTAAATTTTCCCACTCTTTATATGATTTTCGAAAACTAACAAACATTATATGGTTATGATCATTATTATTCATTACTTCACTCAATACTTTTTAAATCCTCTTCAGAGTATCTTGTTTTTTTACATGCTTATAGAAGTGTAATTTATAGATGACACCTTGGCACCAGTGTGTAATGATTAGTTAGGCAAATGTCTTGTTTATCTCTGTTTATTTTGCTCAAGACTTACTCACATCTTCCACAGTTACTCCTACTCACACTTTTCATTCCTATTATCTACTAATCCATATATTCTACCGTCGACGGTGCTAGTGCACCTCTAGGTTACATTGTAGCCGTGATGGAGGTGGTGTAGTGGTGATGGTGGTAGTGGTGGTGGTAGTGGTAGTGGTGGTGGTGGTAGTGGTGGTTGTGGTCTTGGTAGTGGTGGTGGTCTCGGTGGTGGTGGCCTCGGTGGTGGTGGTCTCGGTGGTGGTGGTGATGGTGGTGATGGTGGTGGTGGTAGTGGTGGTGATGGTGGTGGTGATGGTGATGGTGGTGGTGGTGATGGTGGTGGTGGTGGTGGTGGTGGTGATGGTGGTGGTGTAGTGGTGGTGGTGGTGGTGATGGTGGTGGTGGTGATGGGATGGTGGTGGTGATGGTGATGGTGCTGGTGTTGTGGTGGTGGTGGTGGTGATGGTGGTGGTGGTGGTGATAGTGATGGTGGTGGTAATGGTGGTGGTGATGGTGGTGATGGTGCTGGTGATAGTGATGGTGGTGGTGATGGTGGTGGTGATGGTGGTGGTGGTGGTCTTGGTGATGATGGTGGTGGTGGTGATGGTGGTGGTGATTGTGGTGATGTTAACAACAACAGAGGGAGTGTAGCAGTGCGTTGGAGGGAGAGTTACAGAGGCCACACACTGGTGTGGAGGGTAGTAAATCGATGGAGGAGGTAATAGCGTGGAGTGAGAGTGATGTGGTAGGTGCCTCAGACGTCTAGGCCTCGTGAATGTATGAGAGGCAGTTTGTTACCTTCACTACAGATTTCGTCGACATTTTCTTGCCCTTTGACTACCCTTTCTTATTTGGGCTTTTTCTCGATTCATGATTAAATTTATAGATTTTATTGATGGAAATCACCTGCCCAGGAACTTCTACCTCTAACAATCAGTTAAGCATTTGACCCAGGTCAGGTTCTAGATGTATTACTGCACACTATATAAAAAAAAAAACGATATTACACTGCTACAAATATATTTTTGTTAACTTTTTTCTCTTCTTGATAAAATATAACATACATAACTTAAAGTAACGAACGACCAACACAAATATTCAGCCAAAAAAAAAAAAGTAAAAGCATTTGAGACGTCCAGGCTTTCATAGAAAAGCTTGGTTGCTGGTGTCTTTTGAGGGGGCTGGTTCCAAAACTTGAAACAGAACAATAAGTAAATATAATCTTGTAACTAAATATCGGGTCTTATTCTTCTTACTGAAAAATATGGAACTAGAAATAAAATAGGAAAAATTCTGCACATTTCCAGTAGAAATTATAAAAATAGAATGTCATTTAAGAAAACACGTTAGTAAGGGTGGAGACGTCCAGGTGCTTCCACTTCATTTGATGCATTCAGAAAATTGATTCAAAAGACTCAAGCACTGCGTATGTCACAACAGCAGCTCGTAACAGCTATATTCTTATAAAGAATATCACTCAATCATGAATCATTCACTCTCTTCTTAACATGCAGACATTCAAGAAATCAAATAATCTCAGAAAAAACACTGTAACTTAAACTTCTAAAGCATACTATATAACAGCATAATAAATATAGAATAATGATAAAGTTGGGAATAGGATTAGAGAAAGAGAGAGAGAGAGATAAGACAAAATATCTGTTGAGAAAGAAAGTGCAACGTACAGTACATGTACAGGTCAGTTTGCACTTTCATTAGATTTAAACTTTGGTGAAATCAGTGATATTTAATTATGGTATTTTGAATTCGTGTACTTTTTTTTTTGTGTGGGAAGGCACTCTGTGGCCTCCATTAATCCACAGAGTGAATAACGCATTATTTCCTGCGTTTATGATAATACATATGGTCAGTGTATTGCACTTATTAGAACATGATTATATAATATTCAGTCATTATAATGTTTATGTGTATAATTCATCATGATTGTGCATTAAAAGGTATTGTACGTGGTACGTACTACTGTGTGCATTAAAACTGAATGTGGATAAAATACGAATAAGAGATAAACTATTAGTGTGTGATGGTAACATTCCTTCCTGGCCGTCACTCCACACTCAGACTGTCACAAATTCCTTCCTGGCCATCACTCCACACTCAGACTGTCACAACATTCCTTCCTGGCCATCATTCCACACTCAGACTCTGTCACAACATTCCTTCCTGGCCATCACTCCACACTCAGACTGTCACAACATTCCTTCCTGGCCATCCCTCCACACTCAAACTGTCACAACATTCCTTCCTGGCCATCACTCCACACTCAGATTCTGTCACAACATTCCTTCCTGGCCATCACTCCACACTCAGACAGTCACAACATTCCTTCCTGGCCGTCACTCCACACTCAGGCTCTGTCACAACATTCCTTCCTGGCCGTCACTCCACACTCAGACTCTGTCACAACATTCCTTCCTGGCCGTCACTCCACACTCAGACTCTGTCACAACATTCCTTCCTGGCCGTCACTCCACACTCAGACTTGTCACAACATTCCTTCCTGGCCATCACTCCACACTCAGACTGTCACAACATTCCTTCTGGCCGTCACTCCACACTCAGGCTCTGTCACAACATTCCTTCCTGGCCGTCACTCCACACTCAGGCTCTGTCACACATTCCTTCCTGGCCGTCACTCCACACTCAGGAATTTTCCCGGGTCCACATAGCAATTCCTTCCTGGCCGTCACTCCACACTCAGGCTGTCACAACATTCTTCTGCCTCACTCCACACTCAGCTAAATCATTCCTTCCTGGCCGTCACTCCACACTCAGGCTGTCACAACATTCCTTCCTGGCCGTCACTCCACACTCAACTCTGTCACAACATTCCTTCCTGCCGTCACTCCACACTCAGGCTGTCAGAACATTCCTTCCTGGCCGTCACTCCACACTCAGACTCTGTCACAACATTCCTTCCTGGCCGTCACTCCACACTCAGGCTCTGTAACAACATTCCTTCTTGGCCGTCACTCCACACTCAGGCTGTCACAACATTTCTTCCTGGCCGTCACTCCACACTCAGGCTGTAACAACATTCCTTCCTGGCCGTCACTCCACACTCAGGCTGTCACAACATTTCTTCCTGGCCGTCACCCACACTCAGGCTGTAAAAAATTTTCCCTTCCTGGCCATCACTCCACACTCAGACTGTCACAACATTCTTCCTGGCGTCACTCCACACTCAGGCTTGTCACAACATTCCTTCCTGGCGTCACTCCACATTTCGGCTCTGTCACAACATTCCTTCCTGGCCGTCATTTCCACACTCAGGCTGTCATAATCATTCCTTCCTGGCCGTCACTCCACACTCAGGCTGTAAATCATTCCTTCCTGGCCGTCACTCCACACTCAGGCTGTCACAACATTCCTTCCTGGCCGTCACTCCACACTCAGGCTGTAAATCATTCCTTCCTGGCCGTCACTCCACACTCAGGCTGTCACAACATTCCTTCCTGGCCGTCACTCCACACTCAGACTCTGTCACAACATTCCTTCCTGGCCGTCACTCCACACTCAGGCTGTCAGAACATTCCTTCCTGGCCGTCACTCCACACTCAGACTCTGTCACAACATTCCTTCCTGGCCGTCACTCCACACTCAGGCTCTGTCACAACATTCCTTCCTGGCCGTCACTCCACACTCAGGCTGTCATAACATTCCTTCCTGGCCGTCACTCCACACTCAGGCTGTCACAACATTCCTTCCTGGCCGTCACTCCACACTCAGGCTGTAACATCATTCCTTCCTGGCCGTCACTCCACACTCAGGCTGTCACAACATTCCTTCCTGACCGTCACTCCACACTCAGGCTCTGTCACAACATTCCTTCCTGGCCGTCACTCCACACTCAGGCTGTAACAACATTCCTTCCTGGCCGTCACTCCACACTCAGGCTGTCACAACATTCCTTCCTGGCCGTCACTCCACACTCAGGCTCTGTCACAACATTCCTTCCTGGCCGTCACTCCACACTCAGGCTGTAACATCATTCCTTCCTGGCCGTCACTCCACACTCAGGCTGTCACAACATTCCTTCCTGACCGTCACTCCACACTCAGGCTCTGTCACAACATTCCTTCCTGGCCGTCACTCCACACTCAGGCTGTAACAACATTCCTTCTTTGCCGTCACTCCACACTCAGGCTCTGTCACAACATTCCTTCCTGGCCGTCACTCCACACTCAGGCTCTGTCACAACATTCCTTCCTGGCCGTCACTCCACACTCAGGCTGTCACAACATTCCTTCCTGGCCGTCACTCCACACTCAGGCTGTAACAACATTCCTTCTTGGCCGTCACTCCACATTCAGGCTCTGTCACAACATTCCTTCCTGGCCGTCACTCCACACTCAGGCTCTGTCACAACATTCCTTCCTGGCCGTCACTCCACACTCAGGCTGTAACATCATTCCTTCCTTGCCGTCACTCCACACTCAGGCTGTCACAACATTCCTTCCTGGCCGTCACTCTACACTCAGGCTCTGTCACAACATTCCTTCCTGGCCGTCACTCCACACTCAGGCTGTAACAACATTCCTTCTTGGCCGTCACTCCACACTCAGGCTGTCACAACATTTCTTCCTGGCCGTCACTCCACACTCAGGCTGTACAACATTCCTTCCTGGCCGTCACTCCACACTCAGGCTGTAACAATATTCCTTCCTGACCGTCACTCCACACTCAGGCTCTGTCACAACATTCCTTCCTGGCCGTCATTCCACACTCAGGCTGTCACAACATTCCTTCCTGGCCGTCACTCCACACTCAGGCTGTCACAACATTCCTTCCTGGCCGTCACTCCACACTCAGGCTGTCACAACATTCCTTCCTGGCCGTCACTCCACACTCAGGCTCTGTCAGACCTCACACAATCTTTCTCCCGAAAATTTTATCGCAATTTCACGAACAAAACATACAATTCAGTACGCTTCACTGAATTGCTAAAGTAAATACACGCTCTGTGTATTGTCCAAAGAACAATTGTATTGTATGTGGATACACAAGAAGATTCCAGGCATATCTAAATTCGATGGAGCCAACTTGTTCTGACTGATGACTCGTTAGCAAAAACTTACAGATAAATGTTAAAAAAAAAGTTATAGAAAAAAGTCACAGGTAAAAAGTAATATAATGAATTTTGTGAATTTAAAGTACATTAGACTGGTTTAAGTTCGGCCATTTTAGTTTAAGATTACATTAGGTTAGCTTAGTTTTATTTAGATTAGTTTAGTCTAGGTTATGTTAGATTACATTAAGGTAAGGTAGGCTCTGTTTAGTTAGGTTAATGCTATGATAAGTTCGCCGACAATATCAAAGTACAAATAATTTGTGACCTTTCCCCCCCCCCCCAAGTAACTATTTTGCCTAACTAAAATATTGAGTTTCTTTTGATATATAGCATCACTCCCCTTAAATGATCAACAATACTTTATTGGTCTTTTATGTAAGCTTGCCACCAAGATATCTCATCCAACGAAATTTCTTTAAGTGTTCTTAAAATCATTTTGATGTGATTGTCATTCTTCAGACTTTTTGGGACAATAGGATTCCTTGGAAATTTAGCTTAAATTGCTGACTACACCTCGTGGATGCTAGGTGTAGTTGCAATTCCCGTGTGATTTGGTAAAATTGTACATGTTCACACAATTGATGTCGTCATTCCTAATTACCTGGAAATGATACTCTTAAGGCTATATACAAATCCTAGTACCTGGACGAAAAATGTGGAATTCCTTCTACAGGGTTTTAACGAACTTCTTTCACTGTTAGGTTCCTCTCTTCATCTCTCAGGCTCCTCTCTGTACGCACTAGTGAGTGATCTGCCTAAAGACAGTCACTTTTATTACAGTGGTATCTTTGCAACATTAAAGATACCACCATATTGAGATGAAGAATCTTTTCACAACCCTAGATCTTAGTGAAAGGAAATTGGCCGGTCATTTGCTATGAACTTACTGCTTCTGAATAGAAAACTACTCTAGATGATGGCAATAACCAAGTGAACACTATTACTAAACAGTCTTAATATCAAACCTAAGTGCATCTCTGACCAGCAGTAATTAATGGAACTTTCAGATCAACCATAGTCTAACTTTCGTTGCACAGAGGCCGCTAGAGCTGAGCACAATTTACAGAATTCAACAGCCTTTCCACTACCTATAATAAGAATCTACAGTAGCAAGTCTGTCAGCGAATGAAGTTGAAAACATAACATGTTAAGAAGAAAATATAAAACAGAAAGAAAACTAGTATCAGGAAGAATAGGCATATGACCTGGTAGTCCTTGGTCAAGGACCGACAAAGATATTCACCTCATGAAACCATTCCACCTCTAAATCGACAGGATAGAACCCTTTCTACCAGCAGTCAAGAAAAAGATTACCTACTTATGAAACATTTTTCTGCCAAGATGCAGGTCATTCATCCAGTTAGAGAGCCTCCATTGCTAGCTGCAAAAATTGAGTCAAAGTTGTCAGAGGTGACAGTGAGGAAGGATGAAGCGTAACTCCTTAATTTCGGTACCAAGAACAAGCTGTTGTCTCAGACAAGGTGAGCTGAGTAGATGTGTTGACCAGCTAGCTTTACTTTGATCACTACATCTATAAATTCTGCCTAACACAAAATAAATATCCTTTTTGGAAAATGGAAATGTAGTCCCAGTCTCATCTTAGAATATTATGACTATGTTGATGACTACTTTAACATTTACTGTATGAAGAGAAGAAATTCCAACTAGTCTTTACATTAGTCGCAGGCAAACAAGCAAGCAATGCAGCCAATAAACTAAAAGCGCTAATTCGTATTTAGTAATTTCTTAACAGAAAAAGCTGTAAAATTGTACGAAGCACAAGTGTGCTTTCACCTTTTATATTTGCTTCTTTCTTGGATTGCATGATTTGTCCTTTCACTCCACGTTTCCACCCTGTTTCCATCCACGTTTCCCACCTGTTCACCCACGTTTTACCTGTAACTGCTGGACAACCTAGAAAACAGCACGAGGCTACTTATCTTTCGACTGGTCCTGCTTGAATGGATTTGTCATTTCAGCAGAGACTTCAACCCTCGGGGGGATGTGAGGAGGAAGGGTGGCTTTTCTCTTATATACGAGGACAATGTTATTAAAGTGTTACATTTGGCTCCTCTACGCGGAGTCAAAATACAGCTCCTCTATCATAAATAGGCCAGCATAGTAACACTAGATGCATTCTCTCATAAACATCACTTCATCTGCGATCATTCATTCCTAGGACGACTCGAGTCATAGTACATAAAAATAATGAAATAAAATCAGTTAATTAAATGATATATCTGGCTCATAGGTCATTGCAAGTTTATCCTATTACGTAACTACAAACAGAATGCTAATGTTATATACACAGCCTTTGACAAGTGTGACCATGGTGTAATAACGCACAAAATACGTGATAAAGGAATACCAGGAAACGTTGGTAGATGGATCTATAATTTCCTAACAAATAGAACACAAAGAGTAGTAGTCAACAGAATAAATTCTGAGGCGGCTACGGTGAAAAGCTCTGTTCCACAAGGCACAGTACTCGCTCTCATCTTGTTCCTCATCCTCATATCGGACATAGACAGGGATATAAGCCACAGTGCCGTGTCTTCCTTTGCAGATGACACCCGAATCTGCATGACAGTGTCCACCATTGAAGACATTGCAAGACTCCAAGCAGACATCAACCAAATCTTTAAATGGGCTGCAGAAAACAATATGAAGTTCAATGATGAGAAATTTCAATTACTCCGATATGGGAAACGTGAGGAAATTAAAATTTCATCTGAGTATTAAACAAATTCCAACCACACAATAGAGCGAAAAACTAATGTCAAAGACCTGGGAGTGATCATGTCAGAGGATCTCACTTTCAAGGACCATAACATTGTATCAATCGCATCTGCTAGAAAAATGACAGGATGGATAATGAGAACCTTCAAAACCAGGGATGCCAAGCCCATGATGACACTTCTCAGGTCGCTTGCTCTGTCTAGGCTGGAATATTGCTGCACACTAACTGCACATTCAAGGCAGGTGAAATTGATTACCTAGAAAATGTACAAAGAACCTTCACGGCACGCATAACTGCGATAAAACACTTCAATTACTGGGAACGCTTGAAGTTCCTAAACCTGTACTCCCTAGAACGCAGGCAGGAGAGATACATGATTATATTAACTTGGAAAATGCTAGAGGGATTAGTACCAAACTTGCACACGAGAGTCACTTCCTACGATAGCAAAAGACTCGGCAGATGATGTAACATCCCCCCAATGAAATGCAGGGGTGCCACTAGCACGTTAAAAGACAACACAATAAGTGTCAGGGGCCCAAGACTGTTCAACTGCCTCCCAGCATACATAAGGGATATTACTAATAGACCCCTGGCTGTCTTCAAGCAGGCACTGAACAGGCACCTAAAGTCGGTACCTGATCAGCCAGGCTGTGGTTCGTACGTTGGACTGCGTGCGGCCAGCAGTAACAGCCTGGTTGATCAGGCCCTGATCCACCATGAGGCCTGGTCACAGACCGAGCCGGGGGGGCTTTGACCCCCGGAACTCTCTCCAGGTAAACTCTCCAGGTATTATCCGTAAAAAAAATATTAAATATAATTTTGAAGAAAACTTAATTGAAGTGAATTAGGCAGCAACTCTTAGCTGATATTTTTTTTTTAGGAAATCTTACCCTAACTTTGTAATTCTATTAAATAAAACAGAGGGAGAGAGAGAGAGAGAGAGAGAGAGAGAGAGGAGAGAGAGGAAGGAGAGAAGGAGAAAGGAGAGAGAGAGAGAGAGAGAGATAGAGAGAGAGAGAGAGAGAGAGGAAGAATGAGTCAACCAGAAAGACTGGATGCAGTATTAAGGAAGAGCACATCTGACACAGATTATATTGAATATGAGAGCTGCCTGGATTTTAGCGACTATGTAGTTCTGAATTTCTAATAATATGTGGAGTTAAACACTGAGTGAAGAACAGCACGTGCAGGTTACGAGGAACCAGACTTAGCAAGAGGGTTCCTGGAAGGAATGAGAATATTCCTGAATATAGTGTGGAGGAAATGGAACTGGAAGGAAAGTCAATGAATGAGACGATAGGGTACGTTGCTGGAAAGTTCCAGGAGACAGAGGAGAACTTCAAACTTTAAGGGAAAAAATGCCAGAAACAAAGAGAGCCGTTGGCTTTACCAAAGATCCACAGAAGAGAAAAAGAGACCATAGAAATCTCCAGAATATATTGGACAAATGAGAACCTGACAAAGTGTTCCATAGATTCTAAGAGAGAGATCACATTTTTTTACAGTGTGTTGACCTGGAGGCCTGGTCATGAACCGGGTCGCAGGGGCGTTGATGCCAGGAATACCCTCCAAGAGGAAAAAAGTTTGTTAATCTAAAAAAGAACTAAAAATCAAGCATACATAGATATAATCATGGTTATCCTGAAGAATATATTGGATGAGGATTGGGGGGGGGGATTAAATACTCTTAAACAGGAACTGTGTAATTAAGCAAAGTAACATACGGCAGAACAAGTAAAAAGAACTAATATGTGTGAACAAAACACTCTCTGAAGGAAAGAAATAAAAGAGCCGAAGGAAAACATGGGGTAGAAAGGAGCAGAATGATTGATACAGAAAAGAAAAAGTATAAAATTCACTTCAATAGATACACTAAGCAGATAGGGATTCATGGAAGATGATAAAAGAAACAGCAAGTGAACTGGTGACAGTGGACAAGGCAGTGTAAAGGGAAAGACAACGGAAGGAAGAAAAAGGAGGTCACTGATCTTATATGTACTATGAGAGGATTATGATAGTCCAACAGTATGGGAGATGGAGGAGCATGACATTACCTCGATCAATGAGAGAGTAAAAGAAGAGAGCGCAAAATGAAAAGTTCACTTACTAGGCTTCCCTTTTTCCTCTGACCATCTCCCTGCAGGCCAAACTTAAGTCTGACCCCAACCTTCTCAACACTAACAAAACCCCACACCCTACCCCTCTTCTTATCTACTACATAAACAATGACCCCTTCCTCGTAACAATACAAACACCAAACCCAGGCTTAACCTCCTCTCCTACCAGCTGAACAAAGAACAAATATCCTAGACAATATAAACCTAAACATATGAAGAACCGAAGCTCTGAGTTTGGTATTCAAATGAAAATGTGTTATCAACAAAAGTGATGGATTGAAAAAACGAAAGAGAAAAGAGGAAACAGAGAAGGGAAGAAGTAGCACTGCTAATTGGAAATCACTGGAATTTTAAAGATATGTGGGGTAAACAGACATTAATCAAGTGAGTGTATTGTGGGCACAATCAACACTGAAGGACCCAAAGTAGAAGCAACAGTAATATAGAACTCACCATTAAACCTGGTGTCTTTCCACGTTCGATCATATCCTCCAGAGGTTCTTTTCTTTATTCTCATGACTCTTGGCTCGCCAAAACTCTCACTCCTTTTCTTGGAATTTTTTTTTCATGCTCATCTCCGTCACTCTCGAGACTCCATTGAACGTGGTCGGCCTCTCCCGACCTGTAAGTTGATAAGTCTTAACGTTGAGTCTCTCTTCACTAATGTCCTTCTTGAAGATGTTCTCAGTTTTCTTAGACTTCATGCCCATAAAGGGTTACTTCATCTCCCTATACCTACTGATGTCTCTCTTGATCTTATTCGCCTCTGTGTGGATTCCAACTCTTTTTCCTTTCAAAATATTTTTTTTCTAAAAAATTCGGTGTTCTTATGAGTTCTCCTTTATGACTTGTTCCTGCTGACTTTTATATGAAATACTTCGAAAATGTTCGACTTCTTACTGTTGGGATGTGTCCTTCCCTCTGTCTCCGCTATGTGATGATGTCTTTGCTGTTTAGCCATATGACCCGAGTCTCTTCCAATCATTTCGTGATTATCTTAACAATCTTGCCCCTTCCATGTACCTGTTCATTGCTCAGCAACAGGTCTTTATTCTCCCGTTTACCCCACAACGGCATGTGCATTCACTATTGTTCTTACTATGCTCCCTCTGTCAATAAAAGTGTTCTTATTTCTCTCTTTCTCCGTGACCCTCAGTTCCTTGACTCGGAAATTTCCACTCTTCGCAATTTGGTCTTTTTGACTTGGCTGCCCTCAAGATTTTTAAACTCTGCCTTCACACATGATAAACCTACTACTACTTCTACTACTATTGGCTCGCTAACACTCCACTCTCTCTTGTGTCACTACCACTACTCCCTTCTTATTACCACCTCTGTCACTATTGCAATACTGTACCACTTCCACTACCTCTTCCACTGCTTCTACCATTAGACTGTTACATCTACTAAAAATGGTTTTAACTTACCATAATTTTTAAAGGGGTGGACCGGTAGCCCAACGGAAGGCCTCGGTCAGATGACCAAAAGCTCCAAAGGCGGGTCATCATCTGACTACGACCCGCGTCAGGGAACACTTGACCTGTTTCCTGGCGAACCTTACCTAACCTTCTCGTTCTCCCGGCCACGGTCCCTCTCATATATAAACTGGCTCCCTTTCCTTCGCACTTCTGTGATTAGTTAATGGTTCATTTCAGACCGAAATGTCGTCATAGGTTTCATTTTCCTATATGCGGGTTATTTGTGTAATGTCAGGCAATGAAGTAGCAGTGAGTGATAAAACCAACCAAGGTCCTCCTCATGATTTTTTTCTAGTAGTGATGGGAAAGAAGCTACACCAGTCATACCACTTCACTGGATTATATTGAGGTCAATAAGGTAACCACTGCCTTTAATCCTAGATTTTTTTTTGTATTTTTGGCTATGCTTAATGCTTTTCTAATTAGGTTATCACAATAGCAGATGATAGAGAAAAAACTACTTTCTCTGATGTGATACAGCTGTACCAGCTTAAGACAGTGGCTTTTGGAATTAAAACGGCTTATAGCTATCTTAAGTCTTGGGAAAGCATTCTCTGGTTTATCTTGACGATAAGCCAGAGAATGGTTTATCTTGACGATAAGCCAGAGAATGGTTTATCTTGACGATAAGCCAGAGAATGGTTTATCTTGACGATAAGCCAGAGAATGGTTTATCTTGACGATTAGCCAGAGAATGGTTTATTTTGACGATAAGCCAGAGAATGGTTTATCTTGACGATAAGCCAGAGAATGGTTTATCTTGACGATAAGCCAGATAATGTTTTATCTTGACGATAAGCCAGAGAATGGTTTATCTTGACGATAAGCCAGAGAATGGTTTATCTTGACGATAAGCCAGAGAATGGTTTATCTTGACGATAAGCCAGAGAATGGTTTATCTTGACGATAAGCCAGAGAATAGTTTATCTTGACGATAAGCCAGAGAATGGTTTATCTTGACGATAAGCCAGATAATGGTTTATCTTGAAGATAAGCCAGAGAATGGTTTATCTTGGCGATAAGCCAGAGAATGGTTTATCTTGACGATAAGCCAGAGAATGGTTTATCTTGATGATAAGCCAGAGAATGGTTTATCTTGACGATAAGCCAGAGAATGGTTTATCTTGACGATAAGCCAGAGAATAGTTTATCTTGACGATAAGCCAGAGAATGGTTTATCTTGACGATAAGCCAGATAATGGTTTATCTTGAAGATAAGCCAGAGAATGGTTTATCTTGGCGATAAGCCAGAGAATGGTTTATCTTGACGATAAGCCAGAGAATGGTTTATCTTGATGATAAGCCAGAGAATGGTTTATCTTGACGATAAGCCAGAGAATGGTTTATCTTGACGATAAGCCAGAGAATGGTTTATAAATCAGCTGAATCTTTGTCGCTGCTGCATAAAACAAGTCTCAAAATGTGGTTAAAAAATGTGAATTAGCAGAACCATCATTCATTTTTTTTTTCGCTTTTCTGACTGTCCAGACGGCATTAGACCAGCTGGAGAACATTAAGTAATTACTGAAATGCCTACACCAAAGACACCATTAAAGGTTCAACGATTTTTGGGTGCTGTGGTTTATTTCCGGCGTCATATCAAGCACCTTGCTCTAACTTGCTCCTCTGAATATAAAGTTAAAATGGAAAAGTGAACATTAACTGGTACTCAGGATATTATAGGTTGAGTTAATTAATCAAGCAGTTTTATTCATCTCTGATTTCGGCAAACAAATTGAAATCCATATTGATGGATTGGTCATCGTTGTTGGTGGATGCTTAATATAGAGGAGTGAAAACAACTATCCGCATCCAGTTACAAATTGAAACTGTAAACTTAAAGGCCCAGAGCTACACTACGCCATAACTTATAAGGAGGCTTCAGTGGTTACAAGAGTGTCAGTAACTTTGAACCACATTTATATTCCAGAGATATATTAAAATAATCACGGATCACAGGGCGCTGATTTCCGTTTTTAAGAGGAAGGACAAATGTCCTCGCAACTTCAGGTAGAACTTTTAATTATCATCACATTCATACCAAATATTATATATTTAAGATGTGTGAAAAATATTGAATATTTTTTTTCATAATTTTCTTTAATAACTAGTATTATTAAAGCGTACTCAATTAAAAAAAACACTTGATTACTTCTTAAATTATATTTGATAATTAATCTAATCACTTTTATATTATATAACGCCTTATTTTCATCACTAATTGATGAATGTCTTCATGTTCGTAAACGTTTTCGTGCGCTTACCATGGAATGGAGGAGCTGTAATTATTATCGTTAGCAATTGATTTAACCTATTATAATTATATTTAACTTTGTGCTACCACTATAATAAAGTTTGTAGTGTATATGTTTTTTTTTTAATTAATATTAGTTTCCCTAAAAGGAAACGAGGAGTTAATGGACCTAGGAGCAAACTGTGATTAATTATAGCTAGAAGCTATGTATTGGTAGCAGAGAAGCTATGTATTGGTAGCAGAGAAGCTATGTATTGGTAGCAGAGAAGCTATGTATTGGTAGCAGAGAAGCTATGTATTGGTAGCAGAGGCATCATGACGCTAACACATTGCTCCCAGTCGTTTTAAGTCAATAGTTAATTCCATCTCTAAAAGGCTTAAATGCCCTAACAACATTTTCCTCACTACTCAACATTTAAATACTGCCTGGGTAAGTACCACTCAAAATGAATAGGTAATTAAAAGTGGATATTTTAAATTTGTGGCACAAGAAGTAACCTTCATATGGGCTTATCAAGACCTTACTTGAGATACCCGATGTCTTCTTTTATTTACCTCCAATGAAAGTATTTCTCAATATTCCACATTATAACCTATAAGGCCATATTAGGAATAGATATAATGGGAGAAACTAATAGTTATTATTCCAGGCAGAACATCAACAAGAAGACACATATTCTGTTTAACCTAAGTACATAACTTTTGTAACAATAATAGTATTAGTGTATATGTTGTTTATTAGGTAATAGGACTCTCAGTCATTCAATATCTACTGACTACAAGTGGACTCCAGTCAAACTGAATTAATAACTACTTCAAACACTCTTGAGCAACCTTAATGTTATTAATGCATCAGGGCTACACTTATTTTATTAATTATTAGTTCAACATTGATATGGGGTGTATGTCCAGACCAGGGCTGTGGAGACCAGGGCTGTGGAGACCAGGGCTGTGGAGACCAGGGCTGTGGAGACCAGGGCTGTGGAGACCAGGGCTGTGGAGACCAGGGCTGTGGAGACCAGGGCTGTGGAGACCAGGGCTGTGGAGACCAGGGCTGTGGAGACCAGGGCTGTGGAGACCAGGGCTGTGGAGACCAGGGCTGTGGAGACCAGGGCTGTGGAGACGAGGGCTGTGGAGGGAATTAGTAGAACACAGACCAGCGACATATAAGACGATAAAATTTAAGTCACATTAAATACAACTTACTTAAAGTGAATGTAAAGATTGTATTCCCCACAACTGCGGGTGATCTTCGAATCAGCTAACTGGTTAAATAAATAATGTATATCAGTATGGATCTTAACATTTAAAAAATGTCCTAAATAATTAAACTAAATAATTAAAATAGGTGTGAAGACATCTTTAATTCTTTTTAATTGTCATTCAGGTTGTCTATTTCAGCTACTAACAAACATTATTACACAAACACAGATACTTAATAACTTAGTTAATTGTCATTATTATTGTGCATGTTTTTATTGCATTTAATTACATTTATACCTTCATTTTGCTGAACTGTCCAAGAACAGTTGGGATTATTGTAGATATATTATAGTTATGTTGTTAATTATAGTTTTATTTTGAGTGTATTTCCTGAACTGTTCAAGAACAGTAGGGATAATACATGTCAAGAGTTATACTAGGCATCTGGACTGTGTAAATATAAAGCCAACCTGTTATAAGCTAGGATACTGAAATTCCATATATTAAGAAATGTGAATTTATTTGAGCACATTACTAGCGTGAAACAGCATAAGTTGACTTTTACTGTGTTCACCCCATTTATTATTGATTTATGCAAATTTAAATATAATGTCCATTAAATATATAATGTCAACTTTGATTTAATAAATACCCATTTCGAAATGAAGTAATTGTCTCATTGTAATATAGCTCTCACATTATTAATGTATCTACCACCATGGCAGTAGATACAGAATATACGTTGATCTCAACATGAACAAAGCTCCACTTAGCAGTAAGTAGGGTTGTGTCACCCATGATATGGAATTTTATGAAAGAATCTGCATTAATAATTCAATAAATAATGCTGAGTTAAAGAAATTTAAAGATGCCTATTAGAAGAATGTGCAGATGTCATTGCTGTTGAGCGGCTGCAACCTAAATTACATTAATTAGCCGACAAAAACTAAATTGTTGTCAACAACATTTAACTAAATCTAATCTAGATAATTCTCGTAATGCCGAAACTTCCACAAATAACGCTTCTCGTATTTGCTCATAATAACTGGGAAGAATTCTGGGCACTGTTTAAAAACAAAGAAACATTTTATTTCGTTGTGTAATATAAAAATGGAAGTTTACCTGTATTGCATGTTATACTTCGTTAACTATCTAGTAATCGTGTTTTAGCTCTTGCTGCCGGCGATTTATCAAAGCGTCTTGCTCCAGCAGACGCTTTGATAATTCAGGAGCAAGATCCACGGCGATTTGAATATAATGAGTGGGAAATGGACATTACCTCCTTTCTCCCTATACTCGGAATTATAATGCACTACTACCTCGCAGCATAGACAGGAGATTCTAGTTAACATCTTACAAGATATATAGAAGATCGATAACTTCTCGTCTACCCAAGGAATTATAATATCTTCCCTTCAATCCTGCAAGAAGCAATCCTTGCTATATTCTATTTTCTGGCCACCTGAAATTGCTTAACAATCAGACGTATAATTTTATTACATTTAATAAAATATTTTTAAGATGCACTATTATTATTCGACCCAAACCATACCACGGGTGGGGTTCGAACCCGCGGTCAGAGAGTCTCAAAACTCCTGTGGAATGGTTTGCTTGCAATCGTGTCATTACGATTTCATGAGTCATATTATTCGACCTTCAACATTCAGTTATTAATTTTTTTCCATTCTTCTGATCAGGGACTAGTGTTTCCTCAGACACTTTACGTTAGTAAATATGCTTTCAGAGCTGATATTAGAAAAGCAGTTTTTATGATAGGATTTCTAGAAATTGATAGGGAATTCACAAGGATTTTATGGCCAAAAGACTCTAGCTATCCTAATAGTCCTCTTAAAATGTTTAGATTCAAAATTTCATTTGGAGCCAATTGTTGTACAATTTAACAAAAATCAACAATAATCACATCTTCAAATATGAAACATTCCATGTGCACAGAATATGCTAAGCAATTTTATTTTGATCAGGTGTAACTCAGTCTGAGTGAAATTTAATTATATCATTTTAACAGGCCATTAAGAGAATGGAATTGTAATTGTTCTTCATTTAATGATATAATTAATAAAAATTATCCTGAGGATAATTTAGTAATATATTAGGGGATAATAAATCCGACCCTTAAAACATTATTTGTGGAGAAAATTCTCCAAAAGAGGGAGGGTATCAGCCCTTTCTACCCTTTTCAAGGGCCCTACCCTTACCGCCCTTAGAAAAGGCCAGACGGCGTGTTTGGCTTCGAAAACAAATTAACTAATACCAGATGAACTGACCACAGTATGTCACGTGTTGTCTGACCAAGTAGCAGCGAGTGTATATGAGTGTTTGAGACATTTGAGATAAATGTAACTCTTTGCCGTAACAGAAAAGTTACTGGAAACTGTTGTTTCCATTTCTACACTTGAATTTCTACATTTTAATTGCCACTTGTAGCAGCATGTAGCAATTGTTGAAATTGTGCTGATGTCAGCGATGCCAAGCCCCGCTGAGGCACGAGGCTGCACGAGGGGTTAGATTGAACTCGGACACGGAAGGGACGGGAGCTGCGTCAAAGGGATTTAACCTAACAAAGACATTAGTCGTGCGCATCCGTTTTTCTTATTTCAATCTCCACAAACGTCGGGAAATCGGATAAGAACTCTGTTCCAGCGCGTTTAGTGTTAAACTCAAAATTGCGGAATATTCAGAAGTGTGCAGAGCTTCTTATTACTGCTAAAAGACAAACTTAGAGAGACAATTGCTAGAAAACTCCATCGAAAACAAGACGGTGACTCATCAGCGTTCTACAAATCAAGACAACGATATCCGGGTGTGAATTAAGGGTCCGTTACAAATACCCAGGTAAGTCTGCTTAGACATAGATGTCACCTGCTGCACAGTTAGGAATACATATTTTGTTCTAAACAGATTTATCATTCACCGGGTCACACGTGGGCGATCCGCCCAAACAACGTAAGTAAACCGCCATTAAGTCCATTCAATGACTGATTATATGGCATTACGCTCCTTTGGGGCAATAATTTTTACTTACATAAATTTTATACATCCATACAGTCCTGTGGGGGATGTGAACGTCTGCATCAACAGCGATTATTGGGACGGTTGGATAGTCGTGGATGCATCTACAAGCTAAGTATAGCAACATTAACAGTCCATTTTATCGTAGGGGTACATTCCCCCACATTATTCCCGATACACAAAATTTAATGATGAACTCTACAAAGAGAACCTTGTTATCAGAGGTATTCAAATGCTTAGATCCTTTAAGATATAGTGACATCAGTCACAATAAAAGGTAAACCCCAAATGCAAGACGATCTAATTACCTTTAACTCTTAAGCAACACTACGACAAATTATCATAAGATTATGAAAGAGTTGCTGTTTTAAATTTTCCCAGAATTGTAGCTGATCAAGATTGGGAAAGTGCACTACACGTATTGTATGATGCCTCGACAAAAGATTACGGGGCAGTTGCCTATTTAAGCACTCATTAACAAATTAATCTTTTAACCTACAAAGTTAAAGTAGTTCCGATCAAAGAGGAGATTGCCTCAATGCAATTTATGTGCAGGTGAAGTTAACAGGTTATTCCTTAATACTTAGATTCATTACAATATTAAGATCTTAATTTAGTCCGATATCGAAGTTGCATTTCAGTAGATTATAAGCAAAAAAATAAAGTAACCGAGATTGAACAGATCCAATATAACTTCTTAAAACATAAATAAGCCTTACTTAGAAGACTTAAGCTGCTATTTAATCAACTCTTGTTCCTTACCTGTCGTGGTGGATAATCCAACAGATTTTTTTGTAATATGGGTTTCCATTTAATAAATTTGTAAATAATAAGTTTTTGTTTAAGGGAAGAAGATGGTTAATTCCAGACTGATGATATAGAGCAGAAAATAATTAGTAGGTGTGACCATTTGAAACATAATGCACTAACTGCCCATTTACCTAAACCAATTTCGTAACTTACACAGACTTATGAGTGTGACAGTATTATGCATTATATCTTCCCTCATCCATTATAATATTGAATTTTAAGAGTCCTGGAGATGTTTATAACGAAGAAGTGAAGATTTTAAAATTAGATATGTCTGGAGTCAAAGGACACTTTTAATTGCGACAGTCGGATTATTTTTAGATGATAGTGTTATAAGAAACCGAAATAGATTACAAAATACATCTCTAAATGAGTTTAAAAAACACATAATAATAATCCCTAGGGATCATGTTACAAGTCTAATAAACTTTAATCCCAATAAAGGTATATATCTTGGGAATATACAAGAGACTTAGTATCACATTATATAAACCTTTTGGATACCGAAAGGACGACAATGTGTAAAGAAATGTATTGAGTCTTGTTACATCTGTTGTTGGATCGACGCCAGAGGTCATGTATATCCTGGTCCCCTACCACAGCAGAGAGCAAGTATAACTGATAATGCTATTTGATGTAACATGTATAGATTATACTGGGATCTATAATTTTAACAGGTACAGTAAACCTGGGTCTATAATTTTAACAGGTACAGTAAAGCTGGGTCTATAATTTTAACAGGTACAGTAAAGCTGGGTCTATAATTTTAACAGGTACAGTAAACCTCCAAAGCCTGCATGCAAAGTCTACGTCTGCTTATTTACCTGTGCCAATACCAGGGCAATTCATTTTGAATTGGCAGTATATTTGTCTGCCTAAGGCTTTTTTATAATTATTTTGAAAATTTACAGCCACGAGATCCTGTCGTCGATTAATGATATCTAATAATGAGACAAATTTTACCTCTGGAACCTGATAAAAGACTTTTTTTTTAAATCAAGACGATCAAGACCTACATCAACGTAATTGTGAATGAAAGTTCATCACCTCCAGGTTATCATGGCAAGGAGAATACATTATTGGAATAATCAAACTTAGGAAAGCTCTTCACTAGTAGAAACTCCCTTTAGAGGAATTTCAAAATGTTCTGGAGGAGGCTGAGAATATAATACACTGTCCATTGACCTCAGCGGGAGATCCCACCATCCTTGATATATTAACCACATCTGTTTTCAGAAAAGTAACAGAAGTTAACTTTAGAATATAATGATAACATTTACACATAAATTTAAACATTTAACTATAACTCTTGAGAAATTGGAAAAATTGGCAATCTTATAATTTGACATCATTGAGGTAACATTATTATTATGATGCATCATAAATGTTCAACTGAATTAGTGTGAAACATGGCTGCATAATCCTCATAGACAATGAAAGCCATAAAATACAATGGCCCATGGAAAGGGTGGTAGAAATGTTTCCAGATCCACCGAGGGTAATACGAACAGTGTGTAAACAATCTGAATTTAACTAAAGCTGAAACTGTGTATGACATACGCCGTACGTCCTCCAGATTTTTCCTGCCTTCAAATTTCTTGATTGTTGCAATTTTAGGTCTGGGGCCATTTGTCTGGGTTGTCAGGTAACTTCTCAGGTCAAAGAAAATAATCGCTTGCTACAGGCTCAGCCGAGGCGACGAAGGATTAAATTGCCTGGCCAGTTATACTCCAAGTGGCTGGCTGGAAAGTGCTAATTTCTGTGACAGTGATGAATATAATTCTAATATGAAATGTAAACTTGCCACAAGGTGCACCCCTAGTAACCCTGACAACCTTAACAGCCCTGACAACACCCTGTCAACACTACATGTGACACCTCCAGCTACCCTGCCAACACCACATGTGATACCTCCACCTACCCTGCCTTCACCACATGTGACACCTCCAGCTACTCTGCCAACACCACATGTGACACCTCCAGCTACCCTGCCAACACCAAATGTGACACCTCCGGCTACCCTGCTAACACCAAATGCGACATCTCAAGCTACCCTGCCAACACCACATGTGACACCTTTAGTTACCCTGCCAACACCACTTGTGACACCTCCAGCTACCCTGCCAACACCAAATGTGACATCTCCGGCTACCCTGCTAATACCAAATGTGACATCTCAAGCTACCCTGCCAACACCACATGTGACACCTTTAGTTACCCTGCCACCACCAAATGTGACACCTCCAACAACCCTGCCAACACCACATGTGACACCTCCAACTGCCCTGCGAACAACACATGTGACACCTCCAGCTACCCTGCTAACACCAAATGTAACATCTGCAGCTACCCTGCCAACACCAAATGTGACATCTCAAGCTACCCTGCCAACACCACATGTGACACCTCCAGCTACCCTGCCAACACCAAATGTGACACCTCCGGCTACCCTGCTAATACCAAATGTGACATCTCAAGCTACCCTGCCAACACCACATGTGACACCTTTAGTTACCCTGCCACCACCAAATGTGACACCTCAAACAACCCTGCCAGCACCACATGTGACACCTCCAACTGCCCTGCCAACAACACATGTGACACCTCCAGCTACCCTGCTAACACCAAATGTAACATCTGCAGCTACCCTGCCAACACCAAATGTGACATCTCAAGCTACCCTGCCAACACCACATGTGACGCCTCCGGCTACCCTGCTAACACCAAATGTGACACCTCCAGCTACTCTGCTAACACCAAATGTGACATCTCAAGCTACCCTGCCAACACCACATGTGACATCTCCAGCTACCCTGCCAACACCAAATGTGACATCTCCAGCTACCCTGCTAACACCAAATGTAACATCTGCAGCTATCCTGCCAACACCAAATATGACACCTCCGGCTACCCTGCTAACACCATATGTGACATCTCAAGCTACCATGCCAACACCAAATACGACACCTCCAGCTACCCTGCCAGCACCAAATGTGACATATCAAGCTACCCTGCTAACACCACATATGACACCTCCAGCTACCCTGCCAGCATCACATATGACACCTATAGCTACCCTGCCAACACCACTTGTAACATCTCCAGCTACCCTGCCAACACCACATGTGACACCTCCAGCTACCCTGCCTACACCACTTGTGGTATAATGACCACCCCTGAAAACTACCCGGTGCCCAACCAACATATGTAAGAACATCAGTTGTCCTGTCAACACCACATGTAACACCAGAAAACCTGACACCACCTGCAACCCTGACACCGCCAGCAACCCTGACACCACCAGTAACCCAGATATCACCAGCAGTCCTTACACCACCAGCTACTCTGCAAACCTAACATGTTACACCACCAGCTGCCCTACCAACACCACAGTGAGCATCACCAAGACTCCTGAATCCACCAACTGTCCTGCCAACACCACATGTGACTCTAAAATCTATTCTGCCAACATACACTTTAATGCCAGCATAACCCCAGAATACACCATTTTTCATGCCAACATCACATGAAACTCCACCTGATTCTCTACCAACAGCAATTGTGACACCACCAGCCCCCCCTCATACCATCGGTTACTGTGCCAACACCACATGTGATACTACCAGCTGTTCTGCCAACCTCATAAGTGGCCCCAGCAGCTGCCCTGCAGACACCACATGTGGTACTCCCAGGTGTTCTGCCAACCTCATAAGTGGCCCCAGCAGCTGCCCTGCAGACACCACATGTGGTACTACCAGCTGTTCTGCCAGCATCGTATATGGCACCACTAGCACCCTGGACACCACTAACTACCCGGCCAACACTAGATGTGTCGCAATCAGCAACACTGGCACCAACAGTTCCCAACCAATAACGATACATAATGTAAGTTGTGCAAGAAGACACTGTGTCTGCCTTCATGTTTCATGGAATATCCCACCTTGAAACAATTAAAATATCATAATAGATCCCTTTTCAGATTGTTGAAACGTAAGTACAATCATTTGAAATAAGACAAGCTTTCTGGGAAAGTTGAGAAGAGGCTGGAGGCAAAAAAGAAGAAATGGGAGTTGTGAGCTGAAGCTGGAGAAGCCAAGATACAGGCCCTGGAAGGTGAAGTAAATATGCTGAAGCGAGTTACAGAGCTTGTGCCCAGAGGAAACATGGCATCTGAATCAGGTACACCCTTATTAAAGGAGGGGCCAAATGGAAAGGAAGAAGGCACCAAGTCCACCAAGCAAGGCCGAGGAATGAAGGGGGCGAGCTGTTGGATGAAGTGATAGCAGTAAGTGAGGGGGAAGCAGATAAAGAAGACAACAGGTCCCAGGGAGAGGCACGACCAAACCACCAAGAGTTACAGGAAAAAAAAGGGAGACAATGGCTAGGTACAAATGGGACCCAGAGACACAGAGGGAAAGGCAATGGTAGGAGAGAGGGAGGTCAGTCTTTATTCACAGGCTTCAGAAAAGTGATGGGAGGACACAATGAAAGATGACAGAAAGAAAAACAAAGAAATAGGCAAGGAGGACATGACTGAAATAGTAAATTTTGAGAGAATAGGAAGGTACTCAAAGGGAAGTAGTCGGCCAGACAAACTGATTTTGAAAACAGAAACTGTGTGGAACAGGATCCTGCAAAAGAAACCACGGCTGAAGGAAACATCAGCATAGAAATGGGTGTTCCTAGACCGCGACAGAATGAGAACAGAATGACAGCAGCTGAGGGAGACGGCTCAGAAACGAAAGGGGCTAGAAAGAGAGACATGGATAGAATCAGCAGAGGACAACAATAGCAAGGCAGAGCAACAAGTGCAAACACACACAGAACCACCCTCAGAACCCCGCAACCAAACACACTCTATCAATAAAAACCACAATCCACACTCACAGCTCCCACCCCACACTATGCAGTAGAATCCAACTGCACCCTGTAAGGTCCCCCAACCACCACAAACCACACAGAATGCAATGTTGGAGAGGAAACTGAAGTTATGGTACACCAACGCTGATGGAATAACGAATAAGTGGGAGGAGTGGCATGAAAGAATGATAGAGGCATCACCGGACATCATAGCTCTCACAGAAAACAAGCTCACAAGAATGATAGCAGATGCCACCTTTCCAAATGGATATCAGTTCCTGAGGAAAGACCGAGGGAACAGAGAGGTCGAGGAGTTTCACTCCTCATCAAAAATCAATGGGATTTTGAGGAGCTGGAGAGAGGAGACAGGAAAAGCAAGGGACTTCATAATAAGAACACTTCAGTCTGGAGGTCCCAATGTGGTAATTGCAGTTATGTAATAGTAGGAGCCCAAGACAACAATATGATAAGAGTAACAGAGCAATGATTGACACACTGGTTGAAGTGGTCAGAAGGGCCCATATGGGCCCTGGGAAAACCTGGAGCCACATGGGGGCCCAGAAATGTGGAGAGCAAATATGTTGGAGGTGGTAATGGAAACCCTCATCCATCAACACGTTAGGGACACTACCAGAGAGGGAGGAGAAGATGAACCAGCTTGACTGGACCTAGTATTCATCTTAAGTAGTGCGGATATAGAGGACATCACATATGAAAGGCCCCTTGGAGCTCGTGATCATGTGGTTCTGAGCTTCGAATGCATAGTAGAGTTACTAGTGGAAAGGGAACCAGGAAGGGCAGAGTGGAGGAAGCAAAGTACAAAAGAGGGACTACAGAATCTTGAGGAACTTCCTTAACGAGGTTTAGTGGGACAAAGAAATGGCAGGGAAATCAGTCAATGATTTGATGGAATATGTGACAACAATATGCAAGGCAGCATATTGTTGCCAAGGGCAACAGAATAGAAGAAATTTAGGAGGCGAAGGACCCAGGAGAATAAGGAGAGTAGTCGAAGAGCCACAAATAAATATGCACACGTAAGGAGGGAGGTCCAATGACAATACGAAAATGACTTAGCAGCGAAAACCAAGTCCGACCCAATGCTGTTGTATAGTCACATCAGGAGGAAAGCAACAGTCAAGGACCAGGTAATCAGGCTGAGGAATGAAGGAGGCGAGATAACATGAAATAACCGAGAAGTATATGAAGAACTCAAGAGATTTAAAGAAGTATTCACAGTGGAGACAGAAAGGTCTCCTGAAGCACGGAGGGGTAGGGTACACCACCAAGTGCTAGACACAATACATACAACCGAGGAAGAGGTGAGGAGGCTGCTAAGCGAACTAGATACCTCAAAGGTGATGGGGTGAGATAACATTTCTCCGTGGGTCCTGAGAGAGGGAGTAGAGGCACTGTGTGTAACACTAACAATAGTCTTCAAGACATCTGTCGAAACAGGGTAGCTCCCTGAGGTTTGGAAGACAGCAAATGTAGTCTCAATTTAAAAAAAAAAATGGACAGACACACAGCACTAAACTACTGACCAGTATCACTGACATGCATAATATGCAAAGTCATGGAGAAGATTATCAAGAGAAGAGTAGTGGAGCACCTAGAAAGGATTGTGCTTATCAACGACAACAAACACTGATTCAGGGACAAGAAATCCTGTCACAAACCTACTGGAGTTCTATGACAAGGTGACAGCAGCAAGACAAGAGAGAGAAGGATGGGTAGAAGGCTTTTGACACAGTTTCACACAAAAGATTAGTGCAAAAGCTGGAGGACCAGGCAGGGATAATGAGGAAGGCACTGCAGTGGATCAGAGAATACCTGACAGGAAGGCAGCAGCGAGTCATGATATGTGACGAGGTGTCGGAGTGGGTGCCTGTGACGAGCGGGGTTTCATTGCCGGTCTTATTGCCGGTGCTGTTTCTCGTTTATGTGAAAAACATGACGGAAATAATAGACTCAAAAGTGTCTCTGTTTGCAGATAATTTAAGTTAATGAGTAGAATTCAATCGGAGGAGGACCAGGCAGGACTACAGAGGGATCTGGACAGGCTAAAGGTCTGGGCCAGCAAATGGCTCCTGGAGTTCAACCCCGCCAAGTGCAAACTCATGAAGATTGGAGAAGGGCAAAGGAGACCGCAGACAGAATACAGTCTAGGGGAGCAGAGACTACAAACCTTCCTCAAAGAAAAGGATCTTGGGGTAAGTTTAACACCGAACACATCTCCTGAGGCGCACATCAACCATATGACTGCTGTGGCATATGGGCAACTAGCAAACCTAATAATAGCATTCCGACATCTGAGTAAGGACTGGTTCAGGATTCTGTACACCGTGTACATCAGGCCCATATTGGAGTATGCAGCACCACTTTGGAACCCATACGTGGCAAAGCACGTCACGAAATTAGAGAAAGTGCAGAGGTTTGCATCGAGACTAGTCCCGGAGTTAAGGGCATGTCCTACGAGGTTAGGTTAAGAGAAATCGACCTGACGACAGAAGGGACAGGGGAGACATGATGGGACACACAAACAAAGTGTCACAATATGGAAAATAATTGCAGTGAAAAAAACCCAGTGAAATTACATGCTACCTCTTGATTTCTTACTGGGCATGCGAGCGTAGTGAAGAAAAGGTCAGGTCACATGTCGAGTAAAAATTCAAGAGTTGCATCTCAGGCATAATTTAAAATCCTCACAAATTCTATTCATTTTAAATTAATCTAATTTATATAACCCTGAATTTATATTCATATTACAATCAACGTTAGTTTTTGAAGCGTGATTCGATGACATAGCCAATTTTCCATAGATCTTTCATGATAGGATACTACGGAATACAGAAGGTAGGTGCACATTTGTGTAAGTAAGTTTATTCAGGTATACATAAATACAGTCACATAGATTATCATATATAGCAGCATATGTGTAGAGAACCCAGGATAACCCAAAAAGGTCAGACAGAGTGACTTATTTCCATTGATATAGTCAGACAGAGTGACTTATTTCCATTGATATAGTCAGACAGAGTGACTCATTTCCATTGATATAGTCAGACAGAGTAACTCATTTCCATTGATATAGTCAGACACAGTGACTTATTTCCATTGATATAGTTTGATATATTCTTTACCATTTAAGACCAAAAGTATTTCTTTATATTTTACTTTGAGAGTAAGTATATCAGAAACCGAAGAAAAATTTGATTTGAATATACTCTGTAAAATCATGCTACACCACTGTTGGAAAGTACTGCATCTGCAATTTTAAATCACCTCTCACAATCATGTACCGGGTCACTTTGTCTCAGAAACTTGATTTGAGACTTTATTTACTGACACTCGACTCACTAGATTTTTATCCCTCGTGTAGTTTACTAATGCCTTCTCAAGATTTCGGAGATGCGATATGCCTTGAGACATTATGAAAAAATTGTTGTATGGGAATTCCTTGAGAAAATTTCTAATGAGAGTTTTCATAAATAAGAAGATAAGAAAGTAGGAGCACTAAAACAGGCCTACTAACCCGTGCTAGGCTGGTCCAGCTCACACCCGCTGAAGAAGGAAGGATCATGGCTGCAATCCTACTGGCTCATGCTAAGAAGGTCCACCTCACACCCACCCAAACCCATTCTTGTTCTTGTTTAACCTATTTTTAATGCTGCACAATGTTTTGCTTCAATGACGCTACTCGGCAGTTTGTTCCACTTATCCACAACTCTATTACCAAACCAATGCTTTCCTATATCCTTTTTATATCTATTTTTTTCCGACTTGAACCCATTCCTGAGAGTACTGTCTTCGTTAAATATTTTTACCACCTTATTACAGCCCCTTCATTTATTCCTGTTTTCCATTGATACACCTCAATCATATCCCTAATTCTATGCATTTCTAGAAAGTGCACATTCAGTACCTTCAGACTGTCCACGTTCGAGAGATTTCTGATATATGGTATTAATTTTGTCATCTTTCTCTGTCCGTTTTCCAACGCATTTATGTCAATTCGTTAATATGGTGACCTGAACTGTGCAGCATAATTTAAATGACGCCTAACGAATGATATATAGAGTTGATTAATGTCCTGATGACTTCTGTTATTTATACTTCTTGATATGAATCAAATAATTCTGTTCACTTTAATGCGAACACTTACATTATGTTGTCTTAGTTTTAGATTACTGCTAACCAGATCTCCTAAATCTTTTAATCATTCAGGGTGACTGAGATCTACATTATTTAGCTTAAAAGTATCATGGTTATTTTCGTTTCAAAGGATTAGAACTTTGTATTTGTCTATATTAAACTGCATGTGCCACTTCTCCGACTACGTGCCTCACGAATCCTCAACAAGACCAATACAAATCATGTTGAAGAAAAACCTCCAAGTTACATTCTTTTACCGGTCAACGATGTTGCAACTAACGTTTCAAGAATTTTTGATAGAAAACTAGCAAAAATATCACCAGCTCTTCAGCTACTATTAAAATCCTAGTACAAAAAACCAAGCATGACTGGCATGAGTGCAGGTGTATACACTATACCATGTGGGGTGTGTGACATTGTATATGTGGGGAAAACTGCCAGATCTCTGGATGTTAGGATCAGGGAACACAAAAACGCCTGCAGCAATGATGACCCTAAAAACGAGTGTGTTCAACATAGGGACGATGTTGGACACCTCATGAAATTCAGTTAGATTAGACTAGTAATTGAGGAAGACGATTTACGACGGTGAAAGTGCACAGAAGCTGCCTTAGTTGCGGTCAGTAACACTGTCCATCAAAAATCCAGCTAATCAACAGGATATTACCCAATTTGGAGACCGCTGTAACATGATATCGACAGGACCTTCTCCAACCTAACCCGTCTCTCCACAGTTACTACCACTACTACTACAACTACTACTACTACCACTACTGGTGCTACCTCCGCGACATTTCACCTGACTACTGTCACTATATATACTCGTTTTCTTAGTTATCTCTGTATTAGGACTGAAGAAGTCACTCGTGGAGAAACGTTTCTTTTAGTAAATGTCCTGAGCTGTACATAAGTGCCTTTTTCCACACATTATATCATGTTCATTACCATGCTCTACCTTTTCAAATACCTTAGTGAAAAAAGTTAATAAATTCGTAAGGCAGGAACGCCGCTTTGTAAAATCGTTCTGAGATTCATTGATCAATTTATGTCTTTCAAGGTGGCTTCGAATAGCCATTTTCTGATAGTATACCAGTTTGTAGTGATATGTTGGTAAGACTAGCCAATGGTTTGCTAATTTTTTCCATACATTTCTTAATAACCCCTGAAAACAGTTCATTAGGGCCCAGGGATATATTAGGTTTGTAATCTATTTGTCTAAAAGTCATGTCACTAGTGACTGATCATGCACAACTTATTTTCGTCCTGATTAACATATTCTTTTTATTTCTGGAATTTCTCTAGTATAATCCTTTGTAAAAAGTGAAAGAAAATGGTGTTGAAGTTTGTACACATTTCTATGTCATTGTTAGTGATCTAACCTGTTCACCTATTGACCCCAATGTTACTCCTATATACCTGAAAGAAAACTTCTGGGTTAATCCTAGAATCTTTGTGACTCTTTTGACCTAAGATATGTTTTAATTTATTGTTTATCCATTTAGGGTTATTTTTTTTTATCTAATTTCTTGAGATGATTAAACAGTGTTTTGTAACATATATTGACTGTTAGGTTCCATAGAATCTCAATAGATTGTCCTGTTTATCAGCGGGATGTGACATTCCCTCACTTCCTCCTAACTCTCGCATATTCCTCGTTTAGCATATTTTCCATTGCAGCACTGTGTGACTCTTTTGGGTTTAGTTCTTAATTTGATTTTATGATGTGTATATAACTTCTGGTTGGCTTTAAATTATTATTGACGATGCATTCTATGAAAAAATTGCAATTATTGGATTGAGATCAGTTACTGGAGAATGCCTTTTTTGATCGGCTTTCAACTTTTATCAGAGGTGAGCTTTTTTAAAATCAAACAGTTCACTCACTTTTTGCTGTTTTTTTTTATTAAAAAAAGCAGAAAATACCTCTTCTGTATGTTTAACTGGAAGTACGTCTGTACTGAGTCTATGTTGTGTGGTTGACAATTATTAATTTTTTGCAAATTATCCTATTTGAGCTAGTAGCCACTTCTGTATAAACTACTAAAAATAATAAAATCTTTATAAAGTTAGGAGGTTTGAATGTACGCGGATGTAGTACCAGATGATAAGAAAGATGTTAAGTAAAAGGACACAAATGCAACTAATGTGACATTTTATTGTGGCAGCGTTTCGCTCTCCAGGAGCTTTATTAAGCCTAACGGCTTGATAATAGAAAGTGAAACGTTGCCACAATAAAATGTCACATTAGTTGCATTTGTGTCCTTTTACTTAACCTATTGTCGGTAATTCTACCAATATTAATACACGATACGAAAATGATTGTCAATGAAAAGAAGTTGGATGTCGTAGCTCTAAATGAAACAAAGCTGAGGGGGTAGGGGAGTTTCAGTAGAGAGAAATAAATAGGATTAGGTCAGTAGTACCTGAGAGAGTTAGAGCTAAGGAAAGGGTAGCAATAATGTTGAAGGATTAGTTACAGAAGGAAAAGAGTGAATGTAAATGTATAAATTCAAGGATTATGTTGATTATAATAATGGCCTGATGCGAAAAGTGGGTTATAATAAGTGTTTATGCAAATGAAAAAAGAGAAAAGAGTATAGGAGAAATTTTGGGAGATGTTAAGCGAGTGTTAAGGAAGTGTTTACCTAGTGAGAGAGTAATTGTGGCAAAGGACCTAAATACTAAAGTGGTATAAATGGTTACAGAGGGTGATAGGTAAGTTTGCAGTGCCAGGGGCAAATGATAATAAGTGGCCTTTGATTAATCTTTGTATAGAGAGGATTGTTAATAGGTAAAACAAATCTTAAGAAAAATATAAAAAGTAAATATACAAGATATGATATAGAGAGTAATAACAGTAGTTTGTTAGACTATATATTGGTAGAAAAAAGACCGATGGGTAGACTTCAGAATGTGCATGTTTGCAGAGGAGCCACAGATATATCAAATCATATTTTAGTTGTAGCTACAGTGAGGAAAAAAGGTATATGGGATACAAGGAGAAAGGGATCACCAAGTAAGAAAAAAGGTGAAGGTATATAAACTAAAGGAAGAGGCAGTTAGGGTAAGATATAAACAACTATTTGAAGAAAGATGGGCTAGTGAAAGTATGGGCAATGAGGATGAAGAAGAAGAAGACAGATTTAAAATTGCACTTTCAGAGTGTTCAGCAGAAGTGTGTGGTTACAGGAAAGAGGGTGCGGGAGGGAAGAAGAGCGATTGGTGAAATGATGAAACAAAGAGAAAAAGTTAGCATATGAGAAAGTATTACAAAAGTTATATAAGGAGGGAGGAGTATTTGGATAGAAAAGGAGAGGTTAAGAGAGTGGTTAAGGAATGCAAAAGATGATCAACTGAATGCGTGGGTGAGATGCTATCAAGAATTTTTGCTCATAATAAGAAAAAACTTTTGGACTGAGAATAATAAGTTAAGAAACGCTACGGGATGAATGGATTTGACAGTTAAAGATAGATTAGACAGATGGATTAGATAGATAGTTGGAGGTATTGCGAGGATGGAGGGAATATTTTGAGAGTCTTAAATGTTGATATAGATAGGGAAGCTGTGATTTCTTGCATTGGGCAGGGAGGTATAACACCTTGTATGAGTGAGCAGGTGTGTGAGGCTGTGGGTAGAATGAAAATGGGTAAAGCAGCTGGGATTGATGAGATCAAGACAGAAATGGTAAAAAGCAGGTGAGGATTTAGTTTTGGAATGGTTGGTGCTTTTATTCAATAAATGTTTGACAGAGGGGAAAGTACCTAAGTATTGGCAGGGAGCACACATAGTTCCTTTGTATAAAGGCAAAGGGGACAAAAGACAGTGTAAAAATTATTGGCGAATAAGCCTGTTTAACATTTCTAGTAAGGTGTATGGTACAGTTATTAATGAAAGAATTAGGAATACAATGGAAAGCAGGATTGTAAATGAACAAGGAGGCTTTAGGAAGGGTAGGGGAGTGTAGTCCAAGTGCTTACAGTGAAGTATGTAGGTGAACAATATTTAGAGAGGTTCTCGTTGCATTTATGGTTTTTGAAAAATGCATATGATAAGGTGGACAGGGGAGGAATGTGGCACATGTTTCAAAGTGTATGGAATAAGTGGTAGGTTAGTGAAAGCAGTTAAGAGTTTATACGAGGATCTGAGGTATACTACCACACCGGAAACCTACTTGCTGCTATGTGAACAGGGACACCAGGTGTAAGGAAACAACGCCCAATGTTGCCACTGGTACCGGGGATCGAACACGGGCGCCCAGTCTTGTGCAATTACTGGAAAACTCATCTTCTGATCAGCTTTAAAATTTTAATGTTTATACGTTTTCTTCAATGGACACAAACTCTTGTTGATGGGTTGTGTAAGTTACAATGTATTAATTATATTAATCAAATTGATTTCTGTGATATAACTGGAGAATCTTTCTTCTGATAACAAATAAATCAGTGATTTTATTTAGTTTTCCAAAGTGAAACGAGAATAATGTATGTTTATGTTTTTTAACCATTGTTAAAAATTAATTTGTTGAGTACCCTAAGTTTTCATAAAACTTATTTATTACTTATTTACCGTACCCACTTTCTTAAAGGCTGGTCAATCTTACTTCGAGTAAAGGTTTGGATTGACTTTGAGCTGGTTATATTCCCATTTGCACTTTTTGAAAAAGTTGAATTGAAATACTGCTTTTCAATCAATAATTTCAGTTTTGCATCCGATTAGCTTCAACTCCTCCATGGTGACAACTTGATAGAGCAACTTCTGAGAAACTTTAAGCTCATTGCGCTTGATTATTTCAAGATATTGATGTTTTTGGTTCATCTGAAATAAATGAATTTGATATGGACTGTGAATGTCCTAATTTGCCATTTTATTGAAAATATTTGAAAATCAGTTTCCAAATGCTTACTTGTGAATGTCTCTTCTGATTCCTTTCAAAACTTCAAAGTTAATATTTAATTGCATTATCAATTTATGCCACACTGTGACCTATTCCAGTCTCGTGCAATGAAGCACATGGGACTGGGATTATGAAATATGAGGATACCTCGGATCTCGCAGCACCTGAAATACATTTAGTTAAGCATATGTTGGTAGTGTTGGTGTATGAAGATGAGGGTGGTGATAATTAATGCAGATGGTTGTGGAGGTAGTGTATGCAGGTGGTGGTGGTGATTCACGCAGTTGTATGGTGGTGGTGGTGGTGATTCACGCAGTTGTGTGGTGGTGGTGGTGGTGATTCACGCAGTTGTATGGTGGTGGTGGTGGTGGTGGTGGTGGTGGTGGTGTGGTAGGTGGAGGAGGAACCAATATTATTGCAGTGCAACCGTGGAAGTGCCTCATCTGCTCTATGTCAGTATGTTTGTTTCAACGTCATAACCTACAGCCATTAGGACCTAGGTGCGGGAAGGTGTTGCTTTAGCGAGAGGAGGAGGACGGGAATGTAATACCAACAATATTAAGGGGAGAAATAGACCGAAATTACGAACGGAAGAAAGGAAATAATATAAAGAGCGAGATTAAAAGGAATAAGGTCGGAAAAAATACCTGAAATAGAAATTGATAAGAAACTATAATTTAAAAGAAGGGGGTAGAAAAAGCCCCATTGAAACAGCCAAAGCGGCGAGACAATCTATATGAGGAGAGACGGAGGGAAGACATCTAAAAAGCAAATTAAATAGAATGAAAAGCTATTCCTAAGGGAAGGAGCTGTTTCGGTAAAGAATTTTGTTAGGGAGAGATGATAGAATTGTGGTAACAATGTGGAAGAATGTGGAAGACCAATAATGGTTACACGGAAGGAAAAACACCAGTATTAATAGAAAAAAAGGAAACCTCCATTAATTAATGAAAAAGAAGAGTGACATCGGCTTTCCTGTCACTTTGTTTTCATCTATGAGTAAATTTAAAGTCATTTAGTTTCAATATATCATGGAATTACCCAGTTAACTGCAATCAAGTCTCTGTCCCAGAATTTCGCATGGCCGTCTTCAAGGGGCTGAGAAATTACCTGGGTGGGCTAAATTGGGATGACCTGACTATGGGTCAGGTAGGTGGTTTTGGTGGCTAATATGACGTTTTCCAGAGCGTAGTTCTAGCTGCCCAGACAACTTTTGTTCCGAGAAGGGAAATTATATCTAATAAAAATTATCCCAAATGGATAAACAATAGATTAAAACATCTCATTGGTCAAAAGAGAGGCATATATAGGCGTATCAAAAGAGGGGATGGATAGATAAGAAATCAATATATTCAATTAAAGAGAGAAATAAAAAAAAGGAATAAGAAAAGCAAAAAGAGATTATTAGGCTAAAGTCGCAAGGGATTCGAAGACTAACCCAAAAGCGTTCTTTCAGGTATACAGAAGTAAGATTAGGGACAAGAGAGGCCTACTTAAGAGTAACTCAGGTCAGATCACTGATAGTGATAAGGAAATGTGTGAACTTTTCAACACTTACTACCTCTAAGTTTTTAACTCAGGAAAATACTAGTGAAATTCCAGAAATAATAAATTATGAAGAACAAGACGATAATAAACTATGCACTATTGGTGTAACTAGTGACATGGTCCTCAGACAAATAGAGAAATTAAAACCTAACAAATCCCCTGGCCCTGATGAACTGTATGCAAGGGTTTTAAAGAAATGTAAAGAGGAACTTAGCATACCTTTGGCTAATCTTTTCAATATATCACTACAAACTGGCATAGTGCCAGAAAAGTGGAAAATGGCAAATGTAATACCTATTTACAAGGCAGGTGACAGGCCTTTAGCTTCGAACTATAGACCAATAAGCCTTACCTACACAGTGGGAAAATTTATGGAATCAATAATTGCCGAGGCAATTCGTAGCCATCTTGAAAGGCATAAATTGATTAATGAATCTCAACACGGTTTTACAAAGGGGCGTTCCTGTCTTACGAATTTAGTAACTTTTTTCACTAAGGTATTTGAGGAGGTAGATCATGGTATTGAATATGATATTGTGTACATGGACTTCAGTAAGGCTTTCGATAGTGTTCCACATCAGAGGCACACGGAATAGGAGAATTTTTTTCCTGGGTAGAGGCATGGTTGACAAATAGGCAGCAGAGAGTTTGCATAAATGGGGAGAAATCAGAATGGGGGCACGTCACTATCGGTCTTCCACAGGGGTCAGTGTTGGTCCCCTTGCTGTTCACAATTTACATAAACGACATAGATGAGGGAATTAATAGCGACATAAGCAAATTTGCTGATGACCCCAAAATATGCAGTCCAATTCATTCTAATGAGGACATTAGAGCACTCCAGGATGATTTGAGTAGACTGATGCAGTGGTCGGAGAAGTGGCTTATGCAGTTTAATATAGAAAATGCAAAGTTGTAAATGTTGGACAGGACAATAACCCTGCCACATATAAACTAAATAATGTAGATCTTAATATTAATGATTGCGAAAAGGATTTAGGAGTTCTGGTTAGCAGTAATCCGAAACCAAGACAACAGTGCATAAGTGTTCGCAATGAAGCTAACAGAATCCTTGGCTTCATATCAAGAAGTATAAATAATAGAAGTCCTCAGGTTGTTCTTCAACTCTATATATCTTTGGTTAGGCCTCATTTAGATTATGCTGCACAGTTCTGGTCTCCGTATTACAGAATGGATATGAATGCACTGGAAAACGTACAGAGGAGGATGACAAAGTTGATCCCATGTATCAGAAATCTTCCCTATGAGGATAGACTGAGAGACCAGAATCTGCACTCTCTAGAAAGACGTAGAATTAAGGAGGATATGATTAAGGTGTATAAATGGAAAACAGGAATGAATAAAGGGGATGTAAATAGCGAGCTAAAAATATCAAGCCTAGACAGGACTCGCAGCAATGGTTTTAAGCGGGAAAAATTCAGATTCAGGAAGGATATAGGAAAGCACTGGTTTGGTATTAGAGTTGTGGATGAGTGGAACAATTTCCCAAATACCGTCATAGAAGATAAAACGTTGTGTAGTTTTATTAAAAATAGGTTAGATAAATACATGAGTGGGTGTGGGTGAGTGTACGTTTGACCTGACTAGCTTGTGCTACTTGATAAGATGCAGTGCTCCTTCCTTAAGTGAACGTGACCTGATAGGTAGGCTGAACTGGAATGACCTGACAGTGGGTCAGGTAGGTGGTGATTGCCAATATGACGTTTTCCAGAGAATAGTTCTAGCTGCTCAGACAGCTTATGTTCCTAATAGGGAAATCAGATCAAACAAAAATGATCCTAAATGGATGAACAATAGATTAAAACATCTCATAAGAACATAAGAACATAAGAAAGGAGGAACACTGCAGCAGGCCTGTTGGCCCATACTAGGCAGGTCCTTCACAATCCGTCCCACTAACAGAATATTTGCTCAACCCAATTTTCAATGCTACCCAAGAAATAAGCTTTGACAATTCTACCCACTCATGCGCGAGTCCCACTCAAATCCAACCTCTCTCACTCATGAATTTATCCAACCTAAATTTGAAACTACCCAAGGTCCTAGCTTCAATAACCCTACTAGGCAGACTGTTCCACTCATCAACTACCCTATTTCCAAACCAATACTTTCCTATATCCTTTCTAAATCTAAACTTATCTAACTTGAATCCATTATTGCGGGTTCTCTTGAGAGATATCCTCAAGACCTTATTTATATCCCCTTTGTTAATACCCATTTTCCACTTGTATACCTCGATCATGTCTCCCTCATTCTACGTCTTACAAGTGAATGTAATTTTAGGGTCTTCAATCTTTCTTCGTAAGGAATATTTCTAATGCTATGTATTAATTTAGTCATTCTACGCTGAATGTTTTCTAACGAATTTATGTCCATTCTGTAATATGGAGACCAGAACTGAGCTGCGTAATCTAGGTGAGGCCTTACTAATGATGTATAAAGCTGTAATATAACCTCTGGACTTCTGTTGCTAACACTTCTTGATATAAATCCCAGTAATCTATTTGCCTTATTACGTACGCTTAGGCATTGCTGTCTTGGTTTAAGGTTGCTGCTTACCATCACCCCCAAGTCCTTCTCGCAATCTGTATGGCTAAGTTCTACGTTATTTAACTTATAAGTGCTTGGGTTATGGACACTCCCGAGCTTCAGAACCTTGCATTTATCTACATTGAACTGCATCTGCCACTTTTCTGACCACGAATTAAGTTTGTCTAAATCTTCCTGAAGTTCTATGACATCTATGTTTGAATCAATTATCCTACCTATCTTCGTGTCGTCGGCGAATTTGCTCATATCACTAGTAATTCCCTCATCAAGGTCATTGATATATATTATAAATAACAATGGGCCTAAGACTGATCCCTGTGGAACACCACTTGTTACAAGTCCCCATTCGATTTAACCCCATTTATGCACACTCTCTGCTTCCTATTGGTGAGCCATGACTCGATCCATGACAGCACTTTTCCCCAATGCCATGAGCTGCCACTTTCTTTAACAGTCTCTGGTGTGGTACTCTATCAAAAGCCTTACTAAAGTCTAAATAAACAATATCGAATTCTTTATCGTGATCAACAGCCTCAAAAGCTTTACTGAAGAAGGTTAATAAATTAGATAGGCAGGAACGGCCCGCGTGAATCCATGCTGGGTATCATTAATCAAATTATGGTTATCTAGATGGCTTCTAATAATATCAGCTATAATTGACTCTAGTAATTTGCCTACAATTGAGGTCAGGCTTATTGGGCGGTAGTTTGACGGTAGTGACTTGTCCCCTGCTTTAAAAATAGGAATTACATTAGCCATCTTCCACATATCAGACACTACACCTGTTTGAAGAGATAAATTAAAAATGTTAGATATTGGTTCACAGAGTTCCATTTTGCATTCTTTAAGAACCCTTGCAAAAAGCTCATCAGAGAGGCATATATAGGCGAATCAAAAGAGGAGAGGGGCAATTAGGTAATCAATATATTCAGTTAAAGAGAGAAATAAAAAAAGGAATAAGAAAAGCAAAAAGAGACTATGAGGTTAAAGTTGCGAGAGAATCGAAGACTAACCCAAAAGGATTTTTTCAGGTATACAGAAGTAAGATTAGGGACAAGATAGGCCCACTCAAAAGTCACTCAGGTCAGCTCACCGACAGTGATAAGGAAATGTGTAGAATGTTTAACACTTACTTCCTCTCAGTTTTTACACAGGAAGATACTAGCGATATTCCAGAAATAATTAATTATGTAGAACAGGATGATAGTAAACTATGCACGATTAGGGTCACAAGTGACATGGTCCTTAGACAAATAGATAAATTGAAACCTAACAAATCCCCAGGCCCTGATGAACTGTATGCAAGGGTTCTAAAGGAATGTAAAGAGGAGCTTAGCAACCCGTTGGCTAATCTTTTCAACATATCACTGCAAACTGGCATGGTGCCAAATAAGTGGAAAATGGCAAATGTAATACCTATTTTCAAAGCAGGTGACAGGTCCTTAGCTTCGAACTATAGACCAATAAGCCTAACCTCCATAGTAGGAAAATTTATGGAATCAGTAATTGACGAGGGAATTCGTAGCATAAATTAATCAAGGAATCTCAGCACGGTTTTACAAAAGGGCGTTCCTGCCTTACAAATTTAATAACTTTTTTCACTAAGGTGTTTGAGGAGGTAGATCATGGTAATGAATATGATATTGTGTATATGGACTTCAGTAAGGCTTTTGATAGAGTCCCACATCAAAGACTATTGAGGAAAATTAAGGCACACGGAATAGGAGGAGAAATTTTTTCCTGGATAGAGGCATGGTTGACAAATAGGCAGCAGAGAGTTTGCATAAATGGGGAGAAATCAGAGTGGGGAAGTGTCACAAGCGGTGTTCCACAGGGGTCAGTATTGGGCCCTTGTTGTTCACAATCTACATAAACGACATAGATGAGGGAATAAATAGCGACATAAGCAAGTTTGCCGATGACACCAAAATAGGCCGTCCAATTCATTCAAATGAGGACATTAGAGCACTCCAGGAAGATTTGAATAGACTGATGCAGTGGTCGGAGAAGTGGCAGATGCAGTTTAATATAGATAAATGCAAAGTTCTAAATATTGGACAGGACAATAACCATGCCACATATAAACTAAATAATGTAGGTCTTAATACTACTGATTGCGAAAAGGATTTAGGAGTTCTGGTTAGCAGTAATCTAAAACCAAGACAGCAGTGCATAAGTGTTCGCAATAAAGCGAACAGAATCCTTGGCTTCATATCAAGAAGCATAAATAATAGGAGTCCTCAGGTTGTTCTTCAACTCTATATATCCTTGGTGAGGCCTCATCTAGATTATGCTGCACAGTTTTGGTCACCGTATTACAGAATGGATATAAATGCTCTGGAAAACGTACAAAGGAGGATGACTAAGTTGATTCCATGTATCAGAAATCTTCCCTATGAGGATAGACTGAGGGCCCTGAATCTGCACTCTCTAGAAAGGCGTAGAATTAGGGGGGATATGATTGAGGTGTATAAATGGAAAACAGGAATAAATAAAGGTGATGTAAATAGCGTGCTAAAAATATCTAGTATTGACAGGACTCGCAGCAATGGCTTTAAGTTGGATAAATTCAGATTCAGGAAGGATATAGGAAAGCATTGGTTTGGTAATAGAGTTGTCGATAAGTGGAACAAACTCCCGAGTACAGTTATAGAGGCTAAAACGTTGTGTAGTTTTAAAAATAGGCTAGATAAATATATGAGTGGGTGCGGGTGGGTGTGAGTTAGACCTGACTAGTTTGTGCTACTAGGTCAGATGCCGAGCTCCTTCCTTAAGTGAATGTAACCTGACCTGGATGGGTCGGGGCATTGGCTTAAGCCGGTGGGAGATTTGGACCTGCCTCGCATGGGCCAGTAGGCCTGCTGCAGTGTTCCTTCTTTCTTATGTTCTTATGTTAAGGCTTTGGCTTAAGCTGATAGGAGAATTTGACCTGCCTCGCTTGGGCCAGCAGGCCTGCTGCAGTGTTCCTTTTTTCTTATGTTCTTATGGTCTTATTTGACTTATGTTATTAGATTATGTACATAGGTAGGATGTAACAATTTTACTTCTCATTGTGCTCGTTGAAACACAGTTTTGATTAGCGGCGAGCACGCTGCGAACTACCTGTTCACTTGTTCTGAAGATCATGCTGGTAAGACTCACCTGACGATGTATCTGCTAGCCCGGCTTCTCTCTCTCTGTTCCTGATGATGGAAATACCTGCATTTATGTCTCGTGTTAGACTGTTTTTGGTAGAGTATGTCTCCTTTGGTGTGCCGGGACATACATCTCGTAACTCTGTGCAACTCATTTCACAGAGCATTATTTAGACTATGATATTTGACTCTTTCAGAGGACATTCTATATCTATATTTCTGGTCCCAAGTTCAACTCTAGACATATACTGTTTTGGCATCTACACACTTTTGTAGTAGAGAAATTGGAATTTCTGAGCTCAGCTTCAGTAACGTTTGAGTTGTATGCCTTTTGTGTAGGATCTACCGGTCGACGGTTAAGGTCGTTTTGTTCCCCTTGATTCCTTACCTTACACTGTGCTGTTTGTTCACTGCTGCTTCCAGCATTACTGCTGTTTGTTCACTGCTGCTTCCAGCATTACTGCTGTTTGTTCACTGCTGCTTCCAGCATTACTGCTGTTTGTTCACTGCTGCTTCCAGCATTACTGCTGTTTGTTCACTGCTGCTTCCAGCATTACTGCTGTTTGTTCACTGCTGCTTCCAGCATTACTGCTGTCTGGGTCATCACATTGTTAAAGGAAGCTGTTTGATTGTCTACATAGTCCAGAAGTTAGCTTATCTAGGAACGTATTGTTGGTAGTCACATTTTATGTCTAAGTCGAGTCAATCTGAGCACATGCACACACACACATGCCGAGCACACACATGCACACACACACATGCCGAGCACACACATGCACACACACACATGCCGAGCACACACATGCACACACACACATGCCGAGCACACACATGCCGAGCACACACATGCCGAGCACACACATGCACACACACACATGCCGAGTACACACATGCACACACACACATGCCGAGCACACACATGCACACACACATGCCGAGCACACACATGCCGAGCACACACATGCCGAGCACACATGCACACACACATGCCAGTACACACATGACACACACACATGCCGAGTACATACATGCACACACACATGCCGAGTACACACATGCACACACACACACATGCCGAGTACACACATGCACACACACACATGCCGAGCACACACATGCGCACACACACACATGCCGAGCACACACATGCACACACACACATGCCGAGCACACACATGCACACACATGCACACACACACATGTACACACACACATGCACACACACATGCACACACACATACACACACACATACACACCTATATAATTCTTATACTTGTGAGTACATATCACAACAACGTACCAAATGGTACATATTCATAAGAGTGTTATAGTGTATAGTACATTACCTTAAGTGCCCATAGCACCATACGTTATGCACAGAATAAGTATGATATATAAGTATAATAAGTTACACTCGAAGAACTGTGTAAGAGCTTTCCTGGGGCTGGGATGGAGGATATTGTTAGCCGTCTGGACGACATCATGAGAGGTAATGGGAGCAATCCTATTATCTGTCTCAGTGCTGGAGGCAACGATGTTGGCAGACGTAGGAGTGAGGACCTGACTAGCAGGTATAGGTCAGCAATAGACATAATTAGGAAGAAGGGTGGGAACCCTGTCATATGTGGTATTTTGCCAAGGAGAGGAGTTGGAGATGAATGGCTGTCCAGGGCAATTGGTGTCAATTGCTGGCTGGACAAATACTGTAAGGATAAGGCAGTACCATTCATTTGCAACTGGGACCACTTCTATGGCCGAAATGACATGTATGCCAGGGATGGGGTTCACTTATCCAGGGCAGGTGTGGATTTTCTTGCTAGCTCAGTTGAGGGTGTTGTTAGGACTTTAAACTAGGATTAGTTAGAGGTATGGGTTTAGAAATGGAAGATACTGAATGTCGAAATTTAGATCTAGGCTTTGATATAAAAAATCTTAACAATAACAAGGACAGTAATAGGTATAGTGGAAAAACAGAATGGAGCAGGAAGGAGAAGAGAAAGGAGGGTCTTTAAAGTGTATTATACAAATAGTCGTAGTGCTAGGAATAAGATGGACGATTTGAGATTAGTTGCAAGTGCAGGTAACATTGATATATTTGCCATAAC